>JAXQQM020058443.1:0-42897 GCA_034641835.2 Pinus albicaulis | reverse complement strand
CGAGATTATATTATCCTATAAAATCATGGTGAATCACTAGTACAAATGGCGAATCACTACTACAAAATGGTGAATCGTTGTCTAGTGGAGTTCGGGGTGTTGGTTCCAATGAAGATATGGTAATTGAACCAGAAGTAGAAGGAAGAGAACCACCGAGACCAAGCATGGCACATGGTGACTCGTGAGGGAAGTAGTTCTCGTGTAGTTTGGAAAACGCGTTCTTCTAGTTCTGCTAAGCGTAGTGTTATTTCTCATGCTACTACTAACATTGATATTGAGGTTGGAGAGGAGTTTGAGGAAGCATGGAAGGTAGCAGTGGTGGAGAATTACAAATAGTACCCCATGATGGGCTCCATTTTTCCCTTTGGTATTTGTGCCTGCAAGACCTTCTGTCCATTGAACCAACAATTAGCCGTTCAACCAACAATCAACTTGACTGAGTTGATTAGGTACAAGTCAACTTAGAATAATCTTCAAAACTATGTTTTGCACTATCCCATATTTATCACACTAATGCTACACAACATTGTGCATTTGCACCTAACTCTCAATAATTCTTTTCCAAGAAAAATCTATAATAAGAAAAATATTTTACTATATTCTAAAAGGTGAAGATGTTGAAATCATGCCACAAAGTGAAAGGAAATAAAATATCTTTCCTCAAACCACCAAATATATAAAGAAAACAATAATGATTATAATAATAGAACTAGATCTATCGATCTATCGATCTATGCATGATATGAGAACCATAAGCATTCAAGAGACTAATTTCAAACTCAACAAAATCCTCTAAACAAGCAACAAACAAACCACTAAAATTTTCAAAGATATCAAGGCTAGACATTAACACAATTTCATGTGCTTGAATAAGCCCATTGTTGCTTAGCGTTAGACTTCTTAAATTAGTTCTTTATCATTTAATACTATGACACTATCTATGTGAAAAGAAATAGGTCCCAACTTCATCAAATCTGACTTCATTTCCAATCAAAGATCAAAACTAGCTTCGTTTCCAATACCAATATAAAATCACACATTTTCCAAATATCAATAATTATTTTCCAAGAAAATATAAAACTCGAAACTCAACAAAATTCCCCAAACACAAGCAACATATATACCATTAAAATTTTCCAAGATGTCAAAGCTAGACATCAAGGTAGTTTCATGTAGTTGAATGAGCCCATTGATGCTTTGCATTAGTCTTGTTAAATTAGTTATTTATCATTTAATACTAGTCAAACACTATCTATGTGAAAAGAAATAGGTCCCAAAATCATCAAATCCAGCTTCATTTCCTGTCACAAATAAGAAACAAACAATGTAAGAATTAAATATGAAACATCAATCTTAAAATAACACACATGAAAGAAATGTAGCTGCAATGTTACAATGAAAAATACAAAATATAGAACCCATTTTTACCTGAATTTGACATGTAGTAATCTTGCATGATCAACGGAACATGTATACCAAAATAAGAGTCCTAGGGTATACTGCAAGACCTTCTATCCATTGAACCAACAATTATACGTTCAACCAACAATCAACTTGACTGAGTTGATTAGGTACGAGTCAACTTAGACTAATCTTCAAAACTATGCTTTGCACTATCCCATATTTATCACACTAATGCTACACAACATTGTGCATTTGCACCTAACTCTCAATAATTCTTTTCCAAGAAAAATCTATAATAAGAAAAATATTTTACCATATTCTAAAAGGTGAAGATGTCGAAATCATGCCACAAAGTGAAAGGAAATAAAATATCTTTCCTCAAATATCCATTGACTTGTTATGACACAGGTGGTGAAGAAGGTCCAGAATCCAATCAAGTAGCAAGATAACCCAAATCATGCATGCCACCATATCCACTAATATCCTTCCAGCTCTTCCTGAAGAACTGCTGATCCATTGACATGAATTGTTGCTCTTCATGATTATTAACACCCAACTGCAAAATCTAAGGACTTTATAGCTCAACAATGTAGCTATGCTAGACTCAAAATTAACATTTTTTGAGTTCAATTATAGATCCATCTCCTGCTTCTGAAAAACCTATGGACCAATTTCATCTTTGGGCCAAATGTATACAGCCAAATGCTAAAAACCACCAATCATCATACTAAGTATGGTCCTCTGTTTTTTCTGTCAAATATGGGAACCCAACTCAAGATCTGTGACAATTTCCCTGGGGGACCCATTAAAACTTATGTGGTTACTCTTGATTTCCCAAGCAGAGAAAAACAACAATCTTTCTCAGTATTCAGATCTCAATTCTCTTGTCAGATTTCAATCCAAAAGGTTCAATGGTTTTCATATGGGATCAAGTAATTTAGAACCTTGCAACATATATTGTCAAAAATAATTTCACCATGAGCACAAGTTAGAAAAGAAGCCCCAAAACAAAACATGTAGCAATAGAGTCTATGGTAGTTTCAAGTAGCATAAATATCCTTGTATATGCACAATTCAGTCCTTTTATTGACTCATGGTCCTCTATTAAAACAAGCTCACTGCTTGACATACTCAATATGGATTGTTAACAAAAACATCCAAACACATTTTACTATGATATCCCTATACTCAACTGTGTATCGACATATATAATGCATTAAAAAACCCTTCTCTTCCCAATACCAATCCTGATGAGAGAAATTCCAACCATATACATATGAACTCAAACATTGAAACCCATCTATAAGTAAATGTCATAAGTCATAGCTTTTTAAAGGAGTATCCGATCAAATCAGTAGATCAAAAACAACATTTAGATTTTATGGTGCAGATGGTTCTGCATACAACAAATTAGTGAAAATATTATGACCATAGTTCAAATTGTTTCATCCCACTCAGCCAAAACATCCCTTACTCAATAGTAGCAATATATCCTTTATATCTTAGGGAAATCTTTTTAGTAGTTACTCTTGCAATATTTAGTGACTGATCATAGAATAGTATTGTCGAACATGAGTCATTGAAAAAGGGTCTTGGGGATCCAAATCACAACCAATCAAATCATACAATGATATGTTATCTATAGTATCATTAAGGGTAGATCAATAAAATGCACTCAGCGTCACTGTAGCAGAGAAAATAAGCAGAAGCCTCATACTCCAAGGCATCACACTAGAAAACTGCCAAAACCAAGATGTAAATATCTAGCAACTAAAATCATGAAGCCTCCCAATGAAAGCAACACACATTATAGATGGAAATATTTTTTTAGTAAAGAGAATGGGCAATGCCAACTACATAGAATAAGAATAATCTTTTTCATTTGTATTCTTATGCAACATTTCTATTTGTGATTTAGGAAAACAAAATGATGGTTTCAACCATTTAAGGATTTGGGGCTACTATTTTATCAAAATTGCATGAATATCAACTAAAAACACAAGTCCAAAGCCCATTGATGTCCACTCATTATGAAAACTTAAGACTTGGGTCATATGGAAAAATAGATAAGATTGATCACAAACATAAAATGAAGGAATACACCAGAGAAATCATCTCATTTAAGTCCCTGTACAGTTCTTTATCTACATATCCATTGACTTGTTATGACATAGGTGGTGAAGAAGGTCTAGAATCCAATCAAGTAGCAAGATAACCCAAATCATGCATGCCACCATATCCTCTAATATCCTTCCAGATCTTCCTGAAGAACTGCTGATCCATTGACATGAATTGTTTCTCTTCATGATTATTAACACCCAACTGCAAAATCTAAGGACTTTATAGCTCAACAATGTAGCTATACTAGACTCAAAATTAACATTTTTTGAGTTCAATGATAGATCCATCTCTTGCTTCTGAAAAACCTATGGACCAATTTCATCTTTGGGCCAAATGTATACAGCCAAATGCTGAAAACCACCAATCATCATACTAAGTATGGTCCTCTGTTTTTTCTGTCAAATATGGGAACCCAACTCAAGATTTGTGACAATTTCCCTGGGGGATCCATTAAAACTTATGTGGTTACTCTTGATTTCCCAAGCAGAGAAAAACAAAAATCTTTCTCAGTATTCAGATCTCAATTCTCTTGTCAGATTTCAATCCAAAAGGTTTAATGGCTTTCATATGGGATCAAGTAATTTAGAACCTTGCAACATATATTGTCAAAAATAATTTCACCATGAAGCACAAGTTAGAAAAGAAGCCCCAAAACCTTTACTCTTATATAATTTCTGAAAAAAAAAACATATAGCAATAGAGTCTATGGTAGTTTCAAGTAGCATAAATATCCTTGTATATGCACAATTCAGTCCTTTTATTGACTCATGGTCCTCTGTTAAAACAAGCTCACTACTTGACATACTCAATATAGATTGTTAACAAAAACATCCAAACACATTTCACTATGATACCCCTATACTCAACTGTGTATCGACATATATAATGCATTAAAAAACCCTTCTCTTCCAATACCAATCCTGATTAGAGAAATTCCAACCATATACATATGAACTCGAACATTGAAACCCATCTATAAGTAAATGTCATAAGTCATAGTTTTTTAAAGGAGTATCAGTCAAATCAGTAGATCAAAAACAACATTTAGATTTTATGGTGCAGATGGTTCTGCATACAAAAAATTAGTGAAAATATTATGACCATAGTTTAAATTGTTTCATCCCACTCAGCCAAAACATCCCTTACTCAATAGTAGCAATATGTCCTTTATATCTTAGGGAAATATTTTTAGTAGTTACTCTTGCAATATTTAGTGACTGATCATAGAATAGTATTGTCGAACATGAGTCATTGAAAAAGGGTCTTGGGGATCCAAATCACAACCACTCAAATCATACAATGATATGTTATCTATAGTATCATTAAGGGTAGATCAATAAAAGGCACTCAACGTCACTGTAGCAGAGAAAATAAGCAGAAGCCTCATTCTCCAAGGCATCACACTAGAAAACTGCCAAAACCAAGATGTAAATATCTAGCAACTAAAATCATGAAGCCTCCCAATGAAAGCAACACACATTATAGATGGAAATATTTTTTTAGTAAAGAGAATGGGCAATGCCAACTACATAGAATACGAATAGTCTTTTTCATTTGTATTCTTATGCAACATTTCTGTTTGTGATTCAGGAAAACAAAATGATGGTTTCAACCATTTAAGGATTTGGGGCTAGTATTTTATCAAAATTGCATGAATATCAACTAAAAACACAAGTCCAAAGCCCATTGATGTCCACTCATTATGAAAACTTAAGACTTGGGTCATATGGAAAAATGGATAAGATTGATCACAAACATAAAATGAAGGAATACACCAGAGAAACCATCTCATTTAAGTCCATGTACAGTTCTTTATCTACATATCCATTGACTTGTTATGACACAGGTGGTGAAGAAGTTCCAGAATCCAATCAAGTAGCAAGATGCTTGATATTACCTTTCATGTCCTCAATATCCTCCGGCTCTTCACGAAGTTGGCAGTCATTGACATGAATGGTTGCTCTTCCATGATTAACAACATAACAGAAAAATCTAAGGACTTTATAGCTCCAGCAATGTAGCTATACATTTCCCAAAATTAACATTTTTGAGTTGATGATAAGATCCATCTCCTGCTTCTAAAAAACACATATGGACCAATCCTTTCCTGCAGCCAAATTCTCTGACTGAAATGCTTTATACCGCAATCATCCTTACCTAAGTATGGTCCTGTTTCTACATCCAAAATGTGGACCCAACTCAAGATGTGACAATTTTGCATGGGGGATCCATTAAAAATTATGTGAGATTTGCCTCTTGATTTCCCAGCGGAAAAACAAAATCTTTCTAGATATTGGATCTCAATTCTCTTGTGATTTCAATCCAAAAGGTTTAATGGTTTTCATATGGGATCAAGTAATTTAGAACCTTGCAACATATATTGTCAAAAATAATTTCACCATGAAGCACAAGTTAGAAAAGAATCCCCAAAACCTTTACTCTTACATAATTTCTGAAAAAAAACATGTAGCAATAGAGTCTATGGTAGTTTCAAGTAGCATAAATATCCTTGTATATGCACAATTCAATCCTTTTATTGACTCATGGTCCTCTGTTAAAACAAGCTCACTGCTTGACATACTCAATATAGATTGTTAACAAAAACATCCAAACACATTTTACTATGATACCCCTATACTCAACTGTGTATCGACATATATAATGCATTAAAAAACCCTTCTCTTCCAATACCAATCCTGATGAGAGAAATTCCAACCATATACATATGAACTCGAACATTGAAACTCATCTATAAGTAAATGTCATAAGTCATAGTTTTTTAAAGGAGTATCAGTCAAATCAGTAGATCAAAAACAACATTTAGATTTTATGGTGCAGATGGTTCTGCATACAACAAATTAGTGAAAATATTATGACCATAGTTCAAATTTTTTCATCCCACTCAGCCAAAACATCCCTTACTCAATAGTAGCAATATGTCCCTTTATATCTTAGAAATCTTTTGATAGTTACTCTTGCAATATTTGGTAGTGATCTACTTTAGAATAGTATTGTCGAACATAGGTCATTGAAAAAGGGTCTTGGGGATCAAAATTGACAATCAAATCATACAATGATATGTTATCTCTCTGATCATTAAGAAGGGTAGATCAATAAAGGCACTGAAGCGTCAGCACATGTGTAGAGAAAATAGCGGAAGCCTCCACTGTTCCAAGGGCATCCCGCACTAGAAAGCTGCTGAGAAACCAAGATACAAATATCTAGCAAAGCAAATCATGAAGCCTCGATGAAAGCAACACACATTATAGATGGAAATATTTTTTTAGTAAAGAGAATGGGCAATGCCAACTACATAGAATAAGAATGTTTTTGCCAATGCTCTGGCCATATGATCAATTCTTACCTACAAAACAGTTTCAAGCATTTCATATAATATTATTAGTTTCCATTATTACAGGAAAACTCTGAAGAGCCCATTCCACAGTAATCTAGATGAAGCAACATGAACATATCATTGATGGTGACAACTTTATCATGTTGTACAAGTGCAGAAATACAAATATGCCAAGGGCTACTTGCAAAAAGCATTTGTAGGTAGGGATTGAGCTCTGTCTTCTACAGCTATAGAGAGCAGCTGAGGTGACTGCTAAGGGCCAACAAAAGGAAAGTATTCTAGTCGAAGTACCCTGCAGGTTGACTTTCTAAACAGCTTGCCTTGTGCAGTCACAGTTTTCACTAACTGGCATGCTACAAAATATACAGGGCTCATACAACAATGTGATCTTATTGTAGCTTCCAGAAGCACAATTTTCTCATGGATTTCCATGATGCAACTGTAGAGAGCAGCTGAGGGACTGCTAAGGACCTACAAAAGGAAAGTATTCTAGTGAAAGCACCCTGCAGGTTGACTTTCTAAACAGCTTGCCTTGTGTAGTTATAGTTTTCACTAACTGGCATGCTGCAAAATATACAGGGCTCATACAACAATGTGATATTATTGTAGCTTCCTGAAGCACAATTTGCACATGGATTGCCATGATGCAACTGTAGAGAGTAGCTGAGGGACTGCTAAGGACCTACAAAAGGAAATTATTCTAGTCAAAGTATCTTGCAGGTTAACTTTATAAACAACTTTCCTTGTGCAATAACAGTTTCCACTAACTGGCATGCTACAAAATATATAGGGTTCATACAACAACAAGTGCCCTCTCATGCAAGCTCCAAGAGATGGGGAGTTAAGTCTCCACCAACACCCATTACTCCAGAGTCCATACTACTCTCTCATCGACATGTGAGCTTATGTTCAATACAATGGTTGAATTGGAAAATGTATGTGGGTTTATTTTTATGTCAATTCTGGAAGGACTCAATGCCATTGATTTCACCCCTATTCTCGACCTGCACAGCATTCTAACACTAGTAGCAAGCAAGGGTATTCTACTCTAAGAATAATGTGGTGGAATTTTGTTAAATCCCAAGGCAACTCTTTGCGGTGCTAAGGTGAGGGGTAACCCAGTCTGGAACTTGTCTTTCTCTTCAGTAAAAATAGGCCACTATCATTGTAGGCATAAATGATGCAACTTGTATGAATTTTGAGAGGTTCAACAAGGGGTTAAGTGTTGTGAGCTTGAGGTTGTTCAAACCCAATGATGTGTGATGAATTTCACCATTTACTGCAATCAATAGCAAGAGGATTGTAACAGTACATTAGAAGCCAAAAATAGGGCAAAGGTCCATGTGCAATGGAAAATACACCCTGACTACAGAACCTTAAGGAAATGAAGGAGATCACCAACTTCATGCAGATTGAAGCTAGAGTTTCAGATTGGTTCTCTAAAATCCCTAGTTAGTAGAATCTCGAGTCACCTCTACCTCCCATAGGAGATGGTTTCATCTCCTACCCCGTCAACTTCTAAATTGTTTAGGACTCCTCATTTTGCAACTTTCCCATGGCCAGGGATGAGGATTTGTGCATCTAACACTCCAAAACCAAAAGTGGAGGATCCTACAAGTGAAATCAACCCTGTGGAACAATTTGACATGTAAATGCACTCAACAAAAGCAACAATGGGGACTCAAGTGGGACTAAAACCTTAGAGAATTTCTAATCTGTTTTGTATATCTATAGTATTTTGTCATTGTTTCAGTTTGCAAGGAAATATTCCTTCGAAGCCGACAGAGAATAGAATAGGGTGGGCAAGAATAGGGAATTTTGGATACGAGACTGTCTCAGGCTGCAGAAAAACACTAATATATATGTGTGTGTATTATACCATTGTCCAGTTTGGCTGCAGCTTTTTCTAGTTCAAAATGACTGGATGAAGACAATGAGTATGCAAACTCTTCTTCCAATTTTTTAAAAGGAAGTTCATCTCTAAACTTAAATGCTTTACCCATCGTTTAGTACATTGTTGAACCTTTGCATATACTATAATGAAACAGAAGGTTTAACTTTCCTCTATATCAGGCTGAATATATCAAGCTATCAGCATGTCTTTGGACAAATGTATTACAAATCAAGAATCTCCTACACTTAAATGTATGACTGGGGCATTTTTGTATTTTCATGTATTGTTAATGTAAATATCATTGTTCATGTTAAAAAGATAAAAGACATAAATTTGCAAATCAAAAGCAGAGCACTTGAATCTCTTGAATAAAATTTTAACTGGACAGGTAGTAACTTACGCTTGCACAAAGCTCCAATTGGCAATGCCTTCGGTTGAAATATTTGACATGGGAGACCCTAAAACCAAGTGAAATTTCACCATATGTAAGCTAAGAAAAGGTCAAATCACTGTAATCGTAAAACTTATAGACAATTCCCTTAGGAATGAGAAATATAAATGAATGTCCAGCATTTTTGGCTGCATTTTTCATACTATGCCCATAAAGATGTATACAAGAATATTTTCAGTCAACTACAAAAGGTCATCTCCAATCAAACAATAATGAATTTCCATTAGCCTCTGCTGGAGTATCTTCAGTATCTGATCTTTTGAATAGGCACGAAATGTCATAACCAGAGGTTTACCTGCCAAAAAGAAATTTTTGATCTAAGGATGGTATGAAATCTATCTACTGTAAACAAATAAAAGCCAACACCCCAAAATTCAAATGGAAAAGCCTTCAATTAATTTAGGCAATAACAGTGTCTTGTTTATCATACGGCTAGACCAATCAAGAGGCATGAGATCCTTGACACTCACATAACCTCACAAGGTACAACTGACGGGATTCATCACCAATGACCAAACTAATCAACTCTATCATCAAATAGTTCATGACCAAAAATTCCAATATCAACCATGAAAGGAAACCCAGGCCAGTGAAAGAAAGCACTGCTGTGGACCACACCAAGGTTAAATCCTCAAAAGAAGTGGCCAATGCACCACCTGCAAAGGGACCATTGATCTACCCTAAGGACCATTTAGTGGAACCAGGTGATTGTACAATGTATGCAGCATCCCACCTCTAAATAGGTGGAAGAGACTTGACACTGCAGTATTAAGGGAGCATCTTAAAAAAAGTCAATATCAAAACTAACCAACTACTAGAATTAAAGAAACTGCATATTTTCATTCTCTTTGTATAAATTCAACACTGACACATGCCTATTGCGCATTTTTTATCATTTGCTATACCAAGTCTAGTAATTTCCAACTCCTGTGATCCCACCCTTAATCGAAATAGTAGGGTATGTTTTTGAAAGTGTCCAATTGCCAGAACGTTCTGGGGATAGTTTCAAGCAGAATACAGTACTTGTTCACAACTACCTAGCTTGGAGACGACCCCTTCTAGGTAACACTTGGATGACCCAGGATTTTCGCAAAGAGCTCCAACATATGATGCGAATGTCTGCTAGTGCTTTGTTTTGGAAGAGGAAATACATAATAACTCTTCAAAGAAACAAGTCCTGCATACAATTGAGGGATTTCAGAGCATTTTAAACTGAACTGGCACTCTGTGTCAATGCAAAAATTGATGCGCTTCAAAAGGATGTATACTCCTTACCCCTTAGGGCATAGGGTTCTTCATGTAATTCTAATGTCTCTCAATTGTAACTCTAATGTCTCTGGTCTAATTCTGGTGTCATTTTGAGTAATATAAGGTGCATTTTCAAAATAATAAAAAAGGATGTTTGATATCAAAATTAGATATCTTGACATCCTACAACTGATAAAAATGAAATAAAATAAAATTATATAAAATAAGAAAATAAGAAAAAATTACTCTTACCATGGCTTACAACCAAAATCCATTAACTACATATATATCCAAGATTCAAAGTCACATTAATGCAATATGTCGGCCCATATCCATTTATGGTTTCTGAAGATGATAGACCTTGTTGGCCCTAGCACCATTTAAAAGATGACAGATTTGCAGCTTCTCTAATTGATTGTTCAACACTTGAAATTATCATAGTAAAATAGATTAGCAGGAGGGTCATACCATCAGTTCTGATTTCAAACCAAAATGTTAAATCGTGTAAAACAATGGAATTTTATATTTTGAGATGATGAAATTCAAGGTGCACATCCATGCATATTACAGTCCGACATTCTAACAATTTGGTGCCCACGATCTAGTGTGGAATAACCAAGGCTTTTAGGCTAACAAAAACAAAGTTCCAAACCCATCATAAACAATTTTTATTTCAGAATAGAAATTAATGCCACCTTAGGAAAAATAAAGATATTTCGTCTAACCATACCAAACAACCTGGCTAGAAGTGTATAAATGCCACAATCACTATCAGATAAACGCATCTTCTAATGGGTTACAATTACGACAAGGTGATTCTCGTTTCAAGCATGATTATAAAACTTAAAGGAGAGGAGTATTTTCATTTTTCAGAAAAAACAAGTCAGTAAAGTACTCCACATTCCACATCGCTTTTACTGTGTGGATGCAGAGGCACTTTCCAACAACCCTCACCACCCCACCTTCTATCTCCATATGTCTCCCATGCAAATATTTCAATATACAAATGGTTATGGTTTAAAATGACATGTGATTTTCATTAAATATTCTATGATAGCAGCTAAACAAAAATAGAATATTTAAGGCAAATGTCAACACATAACATGACATCTAATAGTTCAAGTGTTTTTCATAATCCTTTGAGAATTGTAAAGAATTTATCTAGGTACTTGATTTTTGCATTTAGAAGTAGAAATTGGAAAAAATGTGTGCATATTACACTGATCATAAAATGATGCAAAGGGCAATAGTTCATACAATTTAAGGACTGTAATTTGGGAAGAAACCGATCAGTGAAGTCTATTGCATTTGAAATGCCTGCATAAATAGATCCACCAGGGAGTTTCTCTTACAAACCATTCAATAAAAATATAATTCATGATGTCTGTGAGTAGTAAACAAGAAAAAGATGTCTAGCTTATCCACTACTCTTCAGCTTACCTATCAGCATACAGTGTGAATTTGGGAATTTTGGAAGCCTAAAGAGATCATAAAGCACAGCTTGATCTTTTGAAATCAAATAATCCATCTCATCGATAATCATAAACCTTTTCAAAAGATAGCAGAGTAGAATTAGAACACCAGTGAAGTTGACTTGTTTGCATGCACTAAGAGATCACGATGAAGTTGACTTGTTTACATACTATAAGCAAATTTACCAAAAAAAGAAATACATCAATGGGGACTTATAAAGTGTTTGGCTTTAACATTGCATATTTGATTGTCGAAGGCTTAATAGAAATACTTATCTTGCACATCAAAATTTAACAAGAAAACACATAGGGAGGAGTTAATTTACAAAAAAATGCTACTAATATATAATTCTTACATCATCTTTTTGGCAGATGACTATTTCTTCTCACACAAAAAGCTTTTCAACTCCTGAAATGGAGAGCTATTTACCGAGCATTTTTTATTTCCTTGGCATTGGTCCAATATCTGTTATAGAAGCAGAATATCAATTAATATAGCATATCAATCCTACATGTTCTCATCAGTGTAATTCAACTATCCTTCATTGTGTATTTCTTAAGTCTATTATGAATGTAAAATGCTAAAGTTGGGGCTGTCATTCATTGGAGCAATCCCCTGATTTTGTCTTGTACTTACCCTGCTGAATATGTCTGAAGTGTTTGTCAAAGAAGTGCAGTTAACACCTCAGATGTTATGTACTCTCACAGATAGTACCTTGCATAATCTTTTCAGATGATGAGCTATGATTTCACAATTAGGTTTCTTGTCCATACGCGATGTGATGATTTCTTGACTAGTCATGAAAGTAATAAACTTTAGGTATGATATAATAACACATCTTAACAATAACGATTTTTTTATTTTGTCTTGTGTACCATGGAGAGACATAATTGTCCTTAGACAAGTGTTATCATGACTTATGACAACTCATACTACTGGTGATCTAGTTGAGTAGTGTACCACATATCCTAACTATACCTAACATTTTCAATTAGGCTAGAGGTAAAGAGCAAGAAGTTGGTTTATTAGTATCATTTCTCATCTTGATTGGGGGCATCAAGATATGTTTCAATTACAGTAGTTGGTTTACTAGTTTTTCATTTCATTTCAGTTATTTTAGTTCTCATCTTAATGTTGAGGTGCCATGGAAGTTGGAGCACCCCTTCCCCCTCTCCCTGCCCCCAAACCCACATTTTTTTTCATATGAGCTTCTCATGACTAGTGTAATCTTGAGTTCCTTTGAGTCTCGACCTATCTGGTCTTCAGTGCACATTAATATATATAACAAAATAGACCAGTGGGTTGACTTAAGTTGCTGAGTGCTTTTACAAAAAGGACGCCTTGGGGTCAAGTTCACGGGCTGGCTGCCTCTATGAATATTGTGGGCCCTTACTCAATGTCCCTGCCAGATTAGGTTGCCAAAATCGCAACCTGCTATATATATATATATATATATATAGAGAGAGAGAGAGAGAGAGAGAGAGAGAGAGAGAGAGAGAGACACCAGTGGGTTGACTTAAGTTGCTGAGTGCTTTTACAAAAAGGACATCTAGGGGTCAAATCCATGGGCTGGCTGCCTCTCTGAATATTGTTGGCCTTTACTCAATGTCCCTGCCATCTTAGGTTGCCAAAATAGCAACCCGCTGGTTTTCCCTAGGAACCATCCTTGACATGAAGGGAGTGCCCAGTGGTCCTTTTAAAGACTTAGTCAGATTTAGGGTAAATAACACAGATCCTAGACCAGTGGGTTGATTTAAGTCATCGAGTGCTTTTTAAAATAGGACATCTCACAGTCAAGTCCATAGGCTGGCTGCTTCTGATAATTGTGGCCCTTTACTCAATGTTCATGCCAGCTTAGGTTGCCAAAATAGCAACCTGTTGGTTTACCCTAGGAACCATCCTCGAAATGAAGGGAAGTGCCCAGTGATTTTTTTAAAGACTTAGCCAGATTTAGGGTAAATAAACCCACAAATCACCCCCCATCCTCCTGCCCCACCCATCCCCCCAATGGCCTAAGTTCCATTTCCTATATTTTGTATTATGCATTGAAAAAATGTGGTTGAGAACTGATATCTGAAATTCGGTATTATAGCATGAATTTTACATTTTTAAAACTGAAATATGTGATCAGAGTCATGTTTATGGTTAATGATTTATTTTTTTGTTATACAGTCCAAGAATTACAGAACTTTCCACAAATGCATTGTAACTATTTCTACCACCCATGAGGCTCTTACTCATTGTAGCATTACAGATTTAAGAAACAAATGCACCTTTACTTGCAACTAGTTTTGTGTTTCCAAGTTACTATACAGCAGCTAAAGCCAACATTCACCATGAAAGAACACTATTGTTTGTGCTTACAATACCTGATGAAATTAAAGTTTAAATCATTACTCCAACTTATAACAAACATCTCTGATAGAAATTTTCATACCATCTCTTCCAATAACGAGTTTGAACTTGAAGCTTGTTCATAAAAATGAGCTGTGGTTGTGAGGTAAAGTTAAAGCATTACTTGGAGTTAAAACTCGCAGTTCTTATAAGAGGCCTCTCCTGGAATTTTTTATGACATTCACAATTTTAGTTTTGTTTAAGTACAACAGCAACAACTTCAGTTCCATGACATTCATACACAATGTTTACCCTAACACCACAGCAACTGTACTAACATATAAAGCTTCATTCATCGTACATCAAAACTTACTATCTAATTCCTGTTTCTTAGCAGCGCATGTAAAGAGCAGGAAAGATACAAGAATTAACTCCTAGAAACTTATAATATATATTAACCTGAGGTGAAGCTCCAAAAGGAAGATGTTGACCCCCAACACTGAACCAAAGTTCATCAGCCAACTGGAAAAAACAAGTTATCACAGCAATTAAAAAATTATCATGAAATTTATAGCATGTAACAAGAAAAAGCTTGCATGATATTTCTCATTAGACCCAGAATGTTTGGACCAATAGAGATTGATGCTCAGAAAAGGTGCCCAAGAGCAAAGAAAGACACATGTTCACTCAGCCTGCCTACAGCTGCAACGTATCACAAAGCATATAAAGAATATGTAACCAGCAATGTAATCCAGAGCATATCAACAATATCAATGCTATTTGAAAGAAACTAATCTTTGCATGTACTTCCTCCATATACAAACTTCCCACTGGCAATGGAGGAAGGACGGCTTTATTCAATGAAGCTCCAACGCCAACACTACCATTGGATTTATCATATATACAAATACGGGAAGTGACTGGTGTTGTCCTGTCAGGAAACTCTAAAGGTAACTCCGCTGCTTAAAAGCAGAAGAGGAAATTAGATGTATTTTCAACTGCACATTTTCAAATCTAAAACACTGATGTTCTATTAAACTAGCAGTGGTATACAATGGTAATAAATGAATTCAACATCTCACCTTGACGGTCCACACAATACTCATACTGAGGCGGGATTGGAAATGCAAATGACAAGCCCTGATAGCAAAGCATAATCTCATCTTTAATGTTTATTTCCACCAATCTCAAAACTAAAACAATCAGTTAACTAAAGCATATCAGACTGTGTCACTACTTACTGGATAGAAAAGTGTATAGATCCTCCTATCTGCATCATAAGTCCCAGGATAAGTTGGTCCACATGCATCATATACAGCTGCAAATGTAGCAGTATTGGGGCCACTACAAACAAGGAAGTAGATTTAATGAAAATTAGTAAATAAAAAATCCCGTTAGATAGATTGACTGAGAAATAAATTGCATACAGAAGAGTAAGGACAAAGGTTCATACCCAATTAAAGAATTTGCATAGTAACCGCATAGTAAGAATTATTCACAGGAACCGCATAGTAAGAATTATTCACAGGAACCGCATCTTTTAACGGTCCTCTCTGTCTTCCAATAAGAGGGGCACCCAATTCAACTCTTGTTTTCACGGCATTTTGAATTGTCTCGCCCCTTTTCACCAGGTACTGTAGAACCAGTTGCCGTCAATGCGTGCAACTCACCAGATCCACCACATCTGAGCCTAGGCATCCAACCACTCAGCCACTCATGCGCAATGAAAAAAATAGGGCGAAACACTCTAAACCCTCCCTCCGACCCTGTAAATCCAGGCGAAATCTGCTCCAACAAAGAAAATCGGGGGCGAATATCATTTTTTTCATTTTTATGCGTTTTTTAGGGTCGGCTAATATTTAATAATTAATTATTTTTAAAATAATTATTGGACTAATTTTATTAAACTATAAAAAATGGGTTTTATATAAAAAATTCGCCCTATTAAAATTTTAAATCCCTTAAAATTCGCTATTAGGAGGATTGCCATATTGGTGTGACCAAGTCTATAGGTTGAATTATTTATAATACATCATGAAAATTTGGTAATTTCTTGGGTCGAATTGTGAAGGTTGAGGGGTTGTGGTACTCTGTGTGAATTTGGTAGCTACATATCCTTGATGAGGAAAATGGTTGGTAAGCATTGTCGGTTTTGATGAAGAAGGAGGTGGAGGAGGTGGCGAAATGCACTAATATCCTTTAGAGGAAACTGCTAGATCTTCCCATACCTGATGCATCTGAGGTAAAAGGGGAAATTCATGAGTATAATTTCTAAAAAATCTACAACAAGCACAAATTTTATTGGTTCTAAGAGCCTTGTTCTGTGTGGGTTGTCTGCCTTGTTGATGGGTTGTGGTATTAGGTTGGTCACCCTTAGGGGCATTAGGTTTTTGAACTTGGTTGCCCTGGTGTTGACGGTATTGGACCCACAAACATTCAAGGGATATCCCCGATATGAAGTCCCAATTATACCTCACACCATTTGGTGTAGCTTTCCCATTTTCAATATAGCTTAGCTATCGAATCCTTAAATATTTTCCTTGGCTCTAACTGTCAGCGAGAGAGAGGGATGAAATGGTTCCTTTGAAAAGAAAGAAGGTGTGTTTGTTGAGTATTCAGTTGTAGATGTGTCAAAGTTCTTCTACTGCAGAGGGAGTGATAAAAGTGAGCCTCTAAGAGAGAGGTAATAGTACCACCCAATAAGAGACACACATAAACCAAAAAGTTATGTCTAACATCCAATGGAATAGTCCACAAGAGATGCAACAATCATTACAACCAATGAATGAAAAATATTTGTTTATATCCTATGGAGTAGTCCACAAGGATGGGAAAATAATAACAACCATTACATCACATTTTCAACAATATAAGTACTAAAATAACCAAAATAGTTCAACTAATTTAGCACATGTGAAAGAAAACATGAAATACAAACATTTGCAGAATAGTCTTACAAACATTCATAATCCATGAATGAAGAACTTGTTGGCCTTGAAGGATTTTGTTATTAAGTAAAAGTTCCAAGACACATGTATACAATTAACATCACTAGATCCAATAGTGGAGCATTGGAGCAACTCCTTGCTCCCCAAAAGAACTATCTTATCTCTCTTATTCTTTGCAGGAGGAGCCAAGGTGAAAATTTCTTTGATCTTAAAATGAGGGTGTATATATAACAATGAGGAAGTGATGCTTCACCTTCCTTATGACTCTTCATCTACCCTCATGATTGTTTGAATTCCTATGAATTTTCAACTTTACAGGACTCTTCATATTCCACTCATTTCCTTTGGACTTCCACTTTACAATACATTTTGAAACATAATACATCATTATCCACATTGGCGTGGCATGTGACCACTCATGACATAACATGACATGACACTACTGACATAGAATACTTGATGTTGTGGCAATGTTAAGCCATTTTTATAAATGTGTTGAGATTCTTCTTGAGAATGCTTCTCTTTTCACATCTACATGACTTGGTGATAAGGAATCTTCAGTGATCTCGAGTCTTCAATGGTGATAAAAAACTGGTATCATTTTTCTTTCTCTTGATTAATCAACTTGCATACTCAGCTACAAGAATGTCTTCCATAATGCTTCTATCCTTCATCTCCTTATTCATCATCTTGCCATGGCACGATCAAATACATATTTCTGCAATTCACTCATGAAGATACCACATCAGTCTGAAATCCCCTAGTCTAATATTGTGCATATTGATCCATTGCCCGAGTCATGTTCAGAGGGAAACCTGGGAACAGGGCTCAGTGATTGCACAGTTGCACAATTCAAGTAGCCAAGGGGGATCCTTGAGACTGTTCAATGCGAAATTTAGCCTGCTGGGATGAGGGAGAAAATTGCGCAATTACGGGAGCCAGTGAGATAGGTTGAGGGGATGGGAACTGAGTGAACACATTTCTCAGTTTCGAGAGACAAGGGAAATTGGTCCATCGCACATTTGCATGTTTTAGAGGCTCAGGGGATGAGATTGAGTCTAGTGACTGTGAAATGTGCAGTTAGGGCCATACTGGGAGGAGGAATTATGCAATTATGGGAGTCAAGGTCAACGTTTGATCACAGAAACTGCATAGTGCTAAGATGAAATTTCACAACTAGAGGATTGAGAATGTGTAATGCGCAACTCATGGGGTAGGGTGAATCTAGGTTGCTTGGTCGAGAATGTTTTCCAAAAATGTCTAAGTGTGGGATCGATGAGACCGATGTGAACAGTGATAAGACTTCGGTTGTGATCATACACTTAGAATACTTGATGACATAACAACATAGATCATCCATGACACATGAAAAATTCATTTCCCTTTGTGTGACTTATTTATGACAACTTACAACAAGTGTGACACTTAGGATACACTTTACTACGATTGTGACAACACTTGTGCAAAAATGCTTAAAACATTCGAAATGAGTGCGAAGAGTGTATACATTGTTAGAATAAATAATTTACACAAATATGACCTCTTCAAACTACCAAAATAGACTAATATACATGATGAAACAACTAACATGCAGAAATATGACAATTTTCCTAACTTGTAAAAGGGACCAAAACAATTCAAGAAAACACATGGAATGAGTATCAAAGTTTGCGGTGATAATGAAAAAGTAGGGCCTTATTTCTTCAGGGAGTATTGATTCATCGTGTTGATTAATTTGGTTTCCCCACTTACCCCGTGAATAGACATGGTCCCCATCATACCTTCTCGTTTGGACACAGCATAAAATTCAACAATATCCCAATGTTTCAAATTAGAAAGGGTAGGGAATTTCATGATATTAAGATTTTCATAGTATAATTTTTCATCTCTGGTGTTACTTTGCTACTAGTAGACCTAGGCAGTACCTCAGTAGAGTCAGTATAGGAACACAAACATTTCTCCACTGCTAGCAAGCTTGGTCAATACCCCGACAGAGTGTCTTGCTTCACCTCTCTAAGCAAGAAGCCTTTCTCTTCTTTCGCCTTCATTTTTTTTATAGGACAATGCATTGGCACATTCATTTTTGGCAGAAGAGGGATATTGAATTATTGAGAGTAGGAGAGGTTATTCCTTCAAAGATTCATATAGGTACCTTTGATTTAGGTTTGCATGTTTATATTTTTCCCCTTCTCCTCTTCTACTAGTTGGATAAGCATGAAAACACCAAAAAATAAGGATCCAGATATAGGCATATGGTTTCCCTAATACACATGAGTTCATATTTTAACCAAAATTATCCTCACGGATGCATCATATTTTCTGTCGGAACTTCATTGACCAAAATATATAACCAACACAAGGAAGAAGGACCTAAGGTTTAGCCAAATGTTGAAGTGTCACAAGACTCTTTAGACTTCAACCACACACATACTAAGAAGCCAAAACACAAAACTTTTTCACATGAAGAAAACAAAACAAAAATCAAATAACAAGAAATGCTATGTACATAGCATAGGGAATAGCCCCAGATCATCATTGAAAGTAGTGCTTTAAGTATTAGCCATTGATAGGGAGAGATTCAATCTTCTCGTCAAGTGATTAAAGACGATAAGTGTGTTGGATAGTATTTTCATGCACTGTGAATGACCCAATCATAAGGGATTGAAAATTGGTGTGTTTTTATTTGTCCTCATGGGATTTATCTGACTTCAAGACTAAGTCACCCACATCGAAGTTTTTCTTCCCTGCAGAATTCTTGTTGAACCACCTCTTGATATGGTTATGATGACGCGAAAACGTTTCTCAATGTCTTCAACCTTTCTTCCTATTACTTGTAAAGAGTGTCCATCCTACGTTGCACTAATAAGCATGGCTTGCCTTGGTATTCTTGTGAAAGCACAAGAGCAAGCAAGTAGATGTGGGAGAGAGGATGGCTTCTTTTCCATATACTAGGAAGTAAGGGGAGGTGTTCAAAGAGGGATTAGGAGCAACTGAATCAGCCCATAAATCATTTACCAAAGCAGATTTCCAGTTCCTCTATTCAAATCATATGGTTTTTTTTTTATGTTGTGGATGAGGTTCTTATTTGTAGACTCGGCATTACCATTCCCCTGCAAATAATAATTAGTTGAATGTTTCAATATAATTCCATTTTATAATGCAAAATCGTAGAGAATTAACAATGAAAAGTATGTTGCATTATCGAAAACAAGTGAAGTAGGAAAGTCGAACCTGGAAATGATATTTTGTTGAAGAAAATTAATGACTTCCTGATCATTCACCTGTCTAAGAGAAACTGCTTCTTTCCACTGCTTGAATTAGTATATGGCAGTGAGAGTATATTGGTTTTTATTTCACGAATGTGGAAATATTTATCCAATAACATCCAAGCGCCACTATTTAAAATACTCTTCCAATATGATAGGCTTCAATGGGGTGGCTAACTTCTTGTTTCGTCTAGCACACCATTGACAGACCGGAAACTTGTGAGTGTAAGCGTGAGCATCTTTGAATAATGTAGGCCAATAGAAACTGCCTCACATGATTTTATGCGCAATTGTGTTTCCCACGAAATTTCCCCAAGTTGGTCCGTCATGGAGATCACATGATGCCTTCTCTAAATCATGTGCTTCCAAACACCTAAGAAATAATCCATTGTGGTGCTTTCTGGAAAGCACCTCGTGCACCAAATGGGAAGATAATGCTTTGAGCCTGAGTTCCATCTTCTGTCATGCAAATAAATGGGAGGGAATGGTGTCGTGCTCGAGTTATAGGAACACATCTACATACCAATATTTTGTGATAATAGTGGGAGGCATTGACTCTACATTATACATTTAAATTCCTTGCTCCCAACCATAAGTATATTCTTATTCCTTTGCATCCACTTCTTCCACTATGAGTCAACATAGATCGTGGCCCTTGAATGTGTCAACTGGTTTAAACTCTAATTTGTACTCTTGTAAACCAGTCATCCAGTTTTCTCTTCTCTCACCCATCTCATGTTGAACAAATAATGATCTAACTATTGGGTGTGGAAAAAATATAATAAATTTTTTTTTCAACAGATAGGGATGAAAGTGCTTCATCTGCTTGTATATTGCGTAATATTTCTTATCAATGGCAGGACAATTAGTTCAGGCCCTTGAAGACTGGTTCTCATGAAACATATTGGCTCCACATTTTTCTAATCATCCTTTTGTGTAAGAAAGACAATGAGATAAGTATCAAAAGAAAAAGTTTAAAGTAAAAAATATTTTCTAAAACCCGGGTTATATAGGGTGGGTGCTTCTGCGATATCTTGCTTGATATGGGAAAACACATCCTTTTCCCTTTTATCCCATCTGTATACTACATCCTTCTTAACCATATCTTGTATTAGCTTGGCAATATGAGCATAATCGAAGATGAACATACGGAGGAAGTTGATTTTCCCCAGAAAGGACTGCATAACTTTCTTGTTCACTGGGAAGGGAATCTGCGTAATTGCTTTGACCCTCTCTGGGTATACTTTAATCCCACTTTTAGCAATGATGTGGCCCAAGAGATTACCCTTAGACACTGCAAAAGTACCATTTTTTAGATTAAGGGATATATCGTACTTTCGACATCGCTCGAAAATTTTCCTCAAATGGTGTATGTGATTGGACCTCCTCTTAGAAAACATCATGACATCATTGAGGTTGAGCACCATCCTTTGTCTAGTCAATCCATGGAATGCGATGTCCATGGCATGTTGAAATGTTTCACTCATGTATATCAACTCAAATGGAATTATTTTGAATGCGAATGTACCCCACTTCATGCGGAATTTTTTTTGAGTCTATAAGACCTTGAGACTAGAACCTGGTTGTATCTCGAATACCCATCCAATAAGGAAAACATCTGACCCTGATATTTTTTGGAGTATCTATTCCATATACGACACGGAGTAGTTATCCTTGTACGAGGCATGGTTCAAATTACGAAAATAAATACATAAGCGGATTTCCCCGGACTTCTTCCTTATTGGGACCAAGTTCAATACCCCTGTAGAATGTCGCACTTTATAGATGATCTAAGCAGTCAACATATTCCTTAACTCCTTTTGAATGAGAGACTCAGATGTTGGATGTACCTTTCATAATTTTTGTTGGAATGGCTTCGCCCCTTCTTTGATTGGGATCACATGCTAGATAATTCATGTGTCATAAGTTTTGAGCTTGTCATACATCCACGGGAATACATATCGACATTGATTGAACAAGCAGATAAAATATTTCCACTGTTGTGATGTGCAACAAGTACCAAGATTGAAAAACTATGGATATTTTAATTTTCCAAAATTGATCTGCTCGTGCGACATCATTGAGCTATGGGTCTTAGCATTGATTGGCCCTCGGAAGCAATTCTGCAAGTCATACAAATTTTCTAATGATACCACACCTTTTGGCATGAGTTTTTTGTTGCTTGTGCTAGCTCAATCCTGCAATGCCTTCTCACTTTCTTGTCTCCATTGATAGCTTCATATTTGAATACATCAGCGTTCACCATAAAGTGAAATATCTTCTGGTCATCATTGAAAACCCGTAAATTAGTAATGTTATCAGGGACAAATGGGTTATAAATAATTTATACATAAAAAATGTCCCTAAGCAGTGATAACCTAGTAGCATCATTTTCCAATGCATCCACAGCTTCGTTCCGCATTTTAGGAACATAAGTAATGTTAAAATATTGAAAATGTGAAATCAAATGCCATACCTCTTGCTGGTAACTTTTGAGATGAGGTGATACACAGTGTATGGTATCAAGTACCTATCATACAACAATTTCTTAAGCACCTACTTCTTTGAGAAATGCAACGTTGAGGTTGATGGCTCTTTTCAAACCCAAGATGAGTTCTTTGTATTCTGAAGTGTTGTTCGTGCACTCGAATTCCAAGTAGTTAGAGATCAAATGTTTTCTCTATCACCGTTCCATTAAAACACAACCAGCTCTAAATCCCTCTTATGTTTTGGAACCTTCAAAGTAAAATGTCCACATAGCGTATGTACAAGGACTATTTACTACACCAGTACTATTATTATTACTACTACTAATTGTAAAAAAATCATTTTCACCAGTTGGACTAGGAAGGAGATACAATTGTGTATTTGGTGGGACTTGGGATGGCTGAGCAAGATAACACCCTAGTTCAGTTTCTAAAAAAAAATTCCCAAAGATAAGATATGTGAAATTCATTGGCTCATTCTTCCCATCCAAGGGAGTAACTGTGTGTTTCATATATCACTCTAAGTTCACTCAGATCTGATTATTTCTACCCTTGTGTGGTAGCCATAAAAGTGACCAGTCCGTAGAAAAATACCATTGTAGCTTACTAGAATAGTACTATATGCTTAACAATACCCCATATGATTTCAAAATTTCCACAATTACTATGTTTATACATTGGTGAACTCGTTCAACAAATGATAAACGGATAAGCACATTCTTGAGTTCACCAATCGCATGGACAAGATTCTTATCTAGTTGAATAATTTGTGCATCTGTTTTATCCCATTTTGCATTGATTTTCTTTGCGACAAGTAATGGAATTATGTTTACTGATGCACCAGAATCAACTTGTAATGTCCACCTCCCTTCACACCTACCCAAGTAACCGAACAATTGGGGTAAACATGAGATGTGGGGTAGTTAAGATAGACTCAACCTTCTTGGTGACTTTAACGAAGTTGAATAGAAGTGGAAAGATACCATCTGCTACAGGACCCCCAGAGACTATCCTAGTCATCCACCTTACTTTACCTTGGTTCCCACTAAAATTTTATGAATAAAACCCCCCGGACTCCCCCACAAGGTTGCATGTCTGTGTCTAGGAGGCTCTGGACGCACCCACAAGCCTGCATGTCTGCATCTAGGGACTATTTCCAGCAGAACTATGCCAGATTCCACGAGATTCAAGGCACTTTTCAAGCCCAGAATTTCGTCCACTTCCGAGAACTTTTTTTAACTTCTGGAATCCATTAAACACATGATGACAAGATTAATAAACCAAAAAATAACTCTAGGACTATCCCTGACCTTCCTCAACTAGGATTGAAATTCTGTCAAACAATTGGCATGAATGAAATCTACACGCTTAAATAACAAATTTGAGCATAGGGGTCTCATACTTATCTGGGAATCGTTAAGAAGCATTGTCACCTCATCACATTAAATGCATTATCATTTAGTTATGCATAGATACATTGTTCATTCATTTATTAATAAAAACATGATGAGATCCAAAAATTATCACTATCATAAAACACATTCATAACCAGTATATAAACAACATAAATTTTAAGAACATAACAGCCATATAAGCCATAGAATAACAAGCATATTTACTCACAATACAAGAGGAAAATAACTCTTATTTCCATAAGAAAAATGAAACCAAGTCTAGGACTTCTACATTTCACCTAACCATAGGCTTGGTTGAGCCAAATCTCTCTTCATTCAATCACCCTCGTGCCATATTCCAAGTATGAATGTTAGATTCCATAAAACAAATCCATCAAAACAAAAACAGGGCTTCTAGAGGCAAAACCACCTCAACCCTCAACCAATGATACCACCTCATGGTCGGACATCACAACCATCACAGATTGGTCTCTACCCAATTTTTTTCAGGGCTCCTAAGATTTTGTTCCAACGAGGACTTTCAAGACTAGTAACTCAACCCCAGTTGTTACAGGGCTTCCAAAGTGTTTGTCTAACCAAGGTTTCTAGGATTCGTAACTCAACCCACCCAGGGCTTCTAGAGCGTGTGTCCAACCAAAGCTTCCAGGACTAGTAACTCAACCCACAACTATATTTTTAGCTTCCAGAGTGTTTTTCCAACCAAGGCTTCCAAGAAATAATAACTAAACCCACAACCAAAGGCACATGAGAACCAACCAAAAAAAAAACAATGAAATTGAACCCACAACACCTTGGTTATCCAGAAAATGGAAAGGCTAGGTAAATACACTGTCAATCCAGGCAATCCTCCATGCCAATGAAATGTCATGACCAAGAAACCACATGCATACAGCATGCATGCCAAAACTAGTGAGGAAACCATACATGCAACTCGACACCTGCAAAGAAATCCATTTGTAGTTGTTGATCTTGATGTCCTCTTGCACTTTCTAGTCTTTCCTTTACCTTCTTGCTCCAAATCCAAAGTATGCCACATCCTCCAAGAGTGCTCCAAGAAACTCTAAGTATCCAAGAGTATGAGAGAGAGAGAGAGAGAATAGAAAGAGAGCCATAAGTGTGAAAAAAATATTTCCAACTGATCCTCAAAATCCTTTTTATGAATGAGGCCTCCATTTTCTTCATTTTCCATTATTTTGCATTATTTTCCTTAATTTTCCTCCTCACAAGAAACCTATGACCTTTCACCTCCCTTTTCTCTTATTTTCCATTAGTTTCATAAATAAAATTCCAATAATGCATCTTTGACTTTCAAAATCCTTTGCCATTTCCTTTAGCCATAATAAACCCAATGAACACCCACTAGGATTTTTTTCCCACCCTTCAATTTATAATATGTGTCCCATGACCTTGGTCTTATATTTTTTACATGAATTTTTAACTAGGGTTGTTACAAAACCCTTCCCCTTGGGCGAACACCATCCTCAGTGTTCAATGACACCTACAACCAACAAGACTACTGAAAGAAAAACGTACTGCCCATGGAGCTTTATAACATAGCCCATTGCATTATTTACAATGACCATTGTTGAAAACATGACAAACATATTGTTGACTGGAGCTTTATAACATGGCTCATAACGGTATTTACAATAACAACCACATTTGCTTCAACCAGCAAATAAAAGGATATGATGTCTGCATCCGCGACAAGGGAATCCAGAGGCTCACACCTCCACCCTCAAAGTAGTACCATGGTTCACTTCCTTCGTAGCCTATCAAGAAGGTACACTTGTAATTATGTTTACTTCCTATCGTACAAGTCAAACTAGTTGTTTGATTAAATCATCTTGTATAAACATATTACATCTAGTTATCTCAAAACAAAACCATCATAAATCAAAATCATATATCACATGAAATCACCATAAACCATAATAATAAATCACATGTAACAATCATAAGTCAAAATCATAGATCACATGCATACTAGAACTGAAATAATATATCGATACTTATCCTTCATCGGTCCTTAATTCCACATTTTTTCTTTTTGTACACAACCCGGATCAGTTTCCACACCTGACAGACACCCAGTGCCTTTTCTTCAACCATGTACACATACATGTAATGTACATCACACGCATACAGCCACACATGACATACAACACCATACAACACACACACCCACGTCGGCGTATGACACATACACCTACACCTACACCTATTGTACGATACAACACAATACATACACCTACACCAGCACACAACACATACACCTACATATAATGTACAACACAACACAATACATATACATATACTAATTCGGATTTATGCAGGAACGCAATAAAATACAAAAATAAGCATAAACATAGAGATGCAGCAGAAAATATACTTCATTTCATTAATATCAAATAACTGAATTAAGCTTACAGGCAGAATGGAAATAAATTAGCTCGGGTGATTGTAGCTTATCTCTGAGAAGAGATGTGGCAGCTACATGCCTCTGAACTATGCTAAAATGAGGGTTGAAGGACTATTTATTATTGAGAAACAATCAAAAAACCTATACATCCAAAAACATAACCCTAGGAGATGAAGCGCCAAAGCTATGGGCCTCGTTTGGGTAAATTAGTACATCAACTTCCCGAGGTTGTAAATTTGGAATACGATCTCTGTTTGACACGCATAATACCTTGTTAGAAATATCTATCAGAGGACTACAACTTTCAAGTGAACAAAATTGGTATATAATCCATGTTGGTTCCGGTTTTCCCAAAAATATCATTTAGGGCCTCAAAATGGCTTTGGAAGTTGAGGACCAGAAAAAAATTCAAAAAATAGTAAACTTTGCTACAATTAAAGAAACTGGAAAAATAAACAAAACAATGGAAGGTCCCCAAGTGGAATAGGTGGGTGGCCACCAATATCCACCTCGATCAATCCTCCCCCCTTAGGAATCAATGGTCCCCATTGCATTGAGTTCCTCCATGAGATGAGGAAACTTCTATTGAACTTGGTCCCTTGTGAGCCACTTGCCTTGGTCCAGGAGTTGGAAAACTTTGACAACCCGATATAGATGGATCTTATGCATGAAAGTGTTCTTGATCTACTTTTCCATGATTCGATCAGTTGTGGACAGTTCCATGTAGTTAGGGTTTAGCTCTGTTGGTGTGATTTGTTATGTCATTTCTGATGTGTCCAGTAATGGTGGAAAGTAGGGCCAAAGGTGGTCAACATTGAACAGTGCGTGCAGACCAAGGAATGGTGGAATATTGAGCTCAAAGGCATTGTCCCTGACAACCTTGGTGATGGTGTATGGCCCATATCATAGCGAGCGAAGCTTGTGGTGGGGTCCAGCGAGGCACTCCTTCTGTAAATGTAGCTAAACTTTGTCACCTACCTAGAACTTGTGTGGCACCCAATGTTGATCATGTCATTGCTTGTACTTAGCATTGGCTCTTTCCAATATGTCGTGGAACTATTGGAAAATGTGTTGAATGCGCTCAATGATTTTTTTCACCTTGTTAGCTTCGGACTGGACATGGGTCGAATCTTCCTAATTAGCTGCAAATGGTATGGCCACATCAATGGGACATAGTGGCTAGAATCCCAAGCCCACTTGAAAGGGGTTGTGGCCAGTTGAGTTATGGGGAGCCCAGTTATAGTTTTGCTAGACATAACAGAGGCTTTCATCCCATGTTTGTGGATGCTTCGAGTTGTACATGCACAGAATGTGTATGATCATCCTATTTATGACCTTTGTTTGGCCATCAGTTTGGGGGTGGAAATTTGTGGACTTAGTGAGCTTGGTGTCCAGCATCGACCAGAGACTTGACCAAAATTTATTGAGGAACCTGTTGTCCCTATCTAAGATAATGGATTGTGGGATCCCAAAGTTTATCAACACTCGCTCAAAGAATATTTTAGCATTGGATTCCACTGTGATATTCTTATTGCAGGTCACCATAATGGCCATATTATAGAATATGTCGATGACCACAAAAAAAAATCGTTGCCATGCTTGGTAGAAGGAAGGCCCGACATGTAATCCATGGAGATGGATTCCCATGACCGACTAGGGGTAGACAACGAATTATATAGGCCTTGATTCTTGATTTTCAATTGCAAAATGATGCAGAAAGTGTAGGGCCTTATGTAATTCATGACATCATGTCGAAGGTTCAGCCAATAGAAATACTTCTGCAGTACTACCATTGTTTTCTCGACCCAGAAATGTCCATTGACTCGACTGTAGTGCGCTTCCCAAATCATCTTGGCACACTGTTGGAGAGGTAAATCCCCTCTACGGACAGAGGCGATCCCTACTAGCCCAGATCGGGTCTAACAACAATTAGACACGCAATGACGTAGGTCTCTAGTTATAAAAATGACAAAACATAAAGAATTGCCTACCTCAGGTCCTATGCAATGATCGTTGGAGAAAGGATAACGCTTCTTGTCCTCTGCTTCGGCATATCACGATCCTTCCACTTAACACGTCCTAACATCTTCACACATGCAAGGAAAAATGATGATACACAACATAGAATCTAAATCTTGTAACCATACATCAATCAGAGAAGATGTAATTCATTGCATCAAAACAAAGACACATGAATGAAACCATAATCAAAGTCGCTTATCATTAATAATAATGAAAGAAAGATACAACCCAAGGCTCTGACATTGGATCTTCCTTCGGCAGGTCGACAGCGGAGCATTTCTCAATGAAGCTTGTTAGGAATGAGACAAAGCTCTCTCTCTTCGGCTTGGCTCTCAAAGGCTGTCTGGCGATAGTCTCCTTGCTTATAAGTTCAGCTCTTGCTTCTCTAGCACTTAAACCACTAGCTTGCTAAGGGAAAATGGCAAGCTTATATAGATGGTGGAAGGGGAGTTGGGATCCCTACAATTGTGGGATTGGCCCTATCCTCAAGGAAGCTTCCGTGATAGGTGGAAAACTACCTCCCCTTCATGGAGATCCAAAACCAAACCTCCCAACTCATTTTAGAGACTCGTTCAGGAGTTGGTTGGAATCAAACTTCCACCATTTATTTTTTAAAAAAAATCGTTATTAAGCTTGGCATGGGAAAAACACTGGGATCGAGTGCCAGTTGGCGCGCCGGCCTCTTTGGTGGATTTTCCCCATTGGCACGAGGGCTGAACTGGCTAGTCGTGCCAAGGCCAAAATATTAGTTTTTAGGGTTTTTCATAGGAAAATTTCTTTAGAGGAATGATTTCCTTGTCAAGGGGGATGCCATGAAAGTGGTTTCAGGTTATGTCACTACTCACAGGTCACGGGAAAGGCCCTCCAATGTGTAGGACGAGGGATTGCAGGGATCGTGACAAATTACTGTGTAACAGATGCCCCCTAAAGCATGAGGCCCGAGAGAGAGAGAGGGGTGAAATTATTTATGAGAACGTGCCCAACTGAAAACACTACCGTCAGAAAACCTGCGTAGACAAGTATAACTAATATCTTGAATACATGATATGTGGTATGGGCACAGCCATCCATAATAGAGTGTATAATAATCAAGATCCAAGGTATGGACGCAGCCATCCAGTGAGGATCAGTAAATAGACTCGGGTATGATCGCAACCATCCAATCAATGAGTCATGTAACTAATCATGATAATCCACAAAATTCGCAGCCTGGATTCCATTAGACAAAACCCAGGGTCTTGCGCTCCATCTCGACCCAAACAGAGTACAAGTCCAAGCATGTGAATAAGTGAGATGAAGTCAAACATGCGAGAACATCGTTTGATTACCAGCCAATGATGAAAGCCGTTAACAGACGCGAGAGGAACCACTAATAATGACAATGGCCCTCAAGATACTATAGGCAGAATCCAAGGAATGTGAACAGTGAGCTGGCGTCGAACACCCACAGAATAATTCGATCGAAGGCCAATGATTAAAACCTTGCGTCAAAAGCGAGGAACCTGCCATTGAGGCATGCAGGCTCCAAGGATCAACTTCCTAGATAATGAGCTGGAGTCGACAGGAAGTGACCTTGATCAAAGGTGGGCCATAGTGTTTCCCACATCATCGACACGAGACAGAGGAACATAATATTTGTGAATCAGGATCAGATGAGGATCATAGGAGGTTTGAAATTTTGCATAGGTTAACTTCTCTTGAAAATATCGGTGGCACGACACTGGATTTGGCAGTATTTAACATCAAAAGATCTAAGGTCATGATGACGAAGCAAAGAGAAGATGAGTAGTCAAAAAGGATAACCCAAACCCATGGAGGTAAGCAAATAGCGAGATGAGATGTCCCCAACCTAACACGAATGCAGACGAGTGCCATGTTCAATAGCGACATATTGTCGACACGACGATGATACTGGTTTCATTTTTCCCCACCATTCCTGGTGAGTGCCCCAATTATTTTTGGAAACAAGCTTGAAGGGGATAGCATATGCTTGTGATATAAGTTCGTCCTTCGGACAAATCTAACCTAGTACATTTAACGAGCCCTGGGAAGGAGAAACTCGAGTATTATCATTACGACAGAATCCGATGTCATCAGGTTCTAACGAGTCTAACAAAGGAAGAACTCGACGTCTTTTCATGTTTAGAGAGTTTGAAAAGATAGCATAAAAGTAAAATCCAACAGTCCCTTTTCATAGATAGTTCCTCAGATCTGAAAAGGTAGAAAACTATGTTTGAGAAAACCTCCTAGTCACGATAGGCTAGGGTATTCCTTTTTCGTAGATAATCTATCCTAGCCCGAAAAAAGGGTAAACGTATACTGGGCAAATGTCGTTTCACAGCCAATTTAACAATATCAAAACGACAAGCGACTTGGAAATCTTTTCATGTTTAGAGAGTCAGAAAAGAGTTGAAAGATAACTCCAGTAGTGACTTTTTCGTGTTTTTACCGAGTCCGAAAAAGTATAAAATACAACTCGTATCGTCATCCTAGCCGTGTGAAAACCTGTTGCTGCACAAGAAAGCAAGCTTAAAACCCATTTTTCGACAAAATATAATAAAATATTGGAAAAATGAACTTCAAAACCTAATTTGACTTTGAAAAGTTATAAATATGCCAAAAATAGTAAAAACATATTTACTTTTACTTTTTACCTCTTATGGAGAGCAACAATGGGTTTTTCTTGTGCGAACTTGCGGCGATGATTGTGGACAATCCAGTGCATCATTTCAGTTCCCATCTTTTCCAGGTAAGAGGTGCTTCCCTTAGCTTTGTTTTAATCCATTTTTTATAGAATTTCATTGTGATTTCGAATCCTTGAGGGGATATTTTCAATTTTAGGGCTCGCCCAATTGGCGCGGGTATTGGGCACGAACCTGCTCCAATTGTCTCCTTTTTGCAAAGGGGTCGTGCCAACTGGCACGACTGTCAGCAAAACAGTCGCGCCAATGGCGCAACCTAAATTTTCGCTTCAATTTTACAAAATATGAACCAATTAGCTAGATTTTTTAGTGTTTAATGGATCTAATGAAGTGTTTGTGACCATTTGGGTGCAGATACACAACCACAATGGTGATCAAATGGAAAGAAAGGGAGCATAGTGAAGAAGATGAAATGGCCATGGAGAGCGAGGCATGTATGACTGCTCTCCGGAATTGTGGCTTAAAAAAGTTCTTCATGACACCATGTCTCAGGGCACAACCTGAATTACTGCAGTACTTGATCAGTATTTGGGATGAGAACGAAGAAAAGTTCAGGCTTCGAGACCAAGTGTTGGAGCTTGAAGTATCTGACGTTTACTTCATAAATGGATTGTCTCGCAAAGGTCTAGTTCTGATCTTGACAGGTACTAGGCTATCTGGTGAGAAAATGGCAATGGTGATGGAAAGAGTGTGCCCAGGGGCACGAACAGGATCAGGCAGTGAGAAGGTTGAAATCCACACAGTTCCTGATCTAGCACTCAGGGTGGTGCTCCATACCATTACGCGGGCTGTGGGGTCGCAGGCACTGCATGAGGCTACAAAAACACAACTCCTCTTAGCATCAAAATGCATGAACCTGACACTATTCGATTAGGCCACTGTCGTAACAATGAACATCAAACGGAAATTGACGAAGTGTAAGAAGGCCAAACTGAAGAATTTTGGGTACCGATCTATCTTGGTATCGTTCATCCTCAAACGACTACCAATTTTCCAGGGCCAGGGGGCGATAGTCACCGATCCACCATTGAGAGAGCCACGAATGGCTCGATGGGCAGCACTCATGCTCATATCAAGAGGGGGCCAACAAATTTCATGGAGGCCTGAGTTCTTTGTATGGCTTCAGTGACAACTGATCGTCGTAGAGGACTGGCCCTATGCCGGTACCAACTTCACGGGAGACCCAGATCTTCCACTCCTGGAGGGGGATGATTGGGATGAGGAGCTAGGTAAGAATCTTTTTTATTTTTTGTATTTATGATTTTTTTTGGTATACATGCATGTCCTAACAAAAAATCCTATGTGTATGCAGATGTTGGCCCAGAGAGGCGCGTCGGGATGTCGCTGATCACATGAAGGACCCCGATCACCTATGACCCTGAACGCAAGGGTGGCAAAGGGAGTGAGCTAGTTCATAACTTGGAGGTAATCACTTGTGGGATCCCAGATTATGCTCGCCTAGCAGATGTCCCATTGGCTTATCAGAGGCACACCGTGGGGGTGCCTAGTCACCTTCATCGTTTACTGAGGCGATTGGTGCGGGCAGTAACATGCTACCGTGAGCACCACACTGATTAGTCATCTAGGCTTTTCATTTGAACATTTTTGAGAGACATGTTGTCTTCGGCTATTATTAAAACAGACATGTATATTTTTTGAATTTTATGTGATGCACACAAACTACAAACATTTCGACATATATATATATATATGTGTGTGTGTGTGTGTGTGTGTGTGTTTCTGGATGGATCTTTTTTACATATGATGATGTTTATTATAAGTTGCGTAAATTTCTATCTAAAACCATGTTAGCTACTGCATCTGTTAATGCATTCATGTGTATGGGTATGTGTTGATATGTAATGTAATCAAATTTTATTTCCAGTAAATGAATACGTAGATACAACCGTAAAATGGATGGGTTCCTAACTAAATAATGACCATAGAGTTGTAACACTACAAGCTATGAGTCCAGATATACAAGTAATGCACGAATACCAAGGTTAATAGCCTCGCTTAATAATTCCAAAACGACACTATAATCCATGACATTATTTGTGGTAGGCCCTAGACAAACACCTTGTAAATTGACTAACTCACCAGCAGGATTGTAGATTACCCAGGCTGCCGAGGACATATTCCTGGTCCTGTGGGAGGCACCATCCGTGAAACCGACAAAAGGAGTAATAAACATCTGCACAATCAGGAAGACCCAATCAACATAAAGACGCTTACAAAGCACACCACAACACACATGCACAAAAATGAAATCAGTCACTTATGTACACACACCACACAAGAATAATTCAAGCGTAGTACTTCTTGAGGTACAACCCATTTCTAGGTTGTGCCAAAGGAATACCTTCATATTCGATTAGCTCATAGGCCCCATTTTTTAATACTCACTTGACGATATAGGGCCCATGCCACATGGGCTAGAATTTTCCCACTCTAATTTTATCATGTGCTTGGTCATATAGGAGGACAAGCTCCCCTTTGATGAAAGAACGTGGAGAATTTGACTGATCAAAATGGTCTTTAACCCGCTTTTTCTGTGCCTCAATAGCCAAAGCAACTAAGCGGTGGGTTTCATCCAGTCGTTCCAGATACAAGAGACGTTCTTCATCCAGGGAAGTGTCGAGCAATAGTTCCACAGCCAACTTCAGCGAAGGGATATCACATTCAACTGGGAGAGTCACTTCCAGATCATACACCAATTGGAAAGGTGTGAACCCGGTCATGCTCTTTACGGACGTTCGATAGGCCCAGAGAGCTAAGAACAATTGGAGATGCCAGTTGGATTTGTGAATACCAATCGTTTGTTGAAGCATCGTGACCAGTACCTTGTTCACGGCCTCAACCTGGCCATTCGCCTGAGGGTAGTATGGCGTTGAGCTGTCATGACGCAAGCCCAACTTTGATGTCAGCTCGGCCATCATGTAATCCCGAAAATTAATACCATGATCGGTGATAATGGCCTGAGGAACTCTGAAACACGTAATTACATGGTTGAAAATGAATTGAGCGGCTGTCTTACCGTCAACAGCTAATGTAGGCATTGACTCGGCCCACTTAGTGAAGTAGTCCACGGCAACGATTATATAAGCATACCCCCTGGTCGAGTGAGGGTTACATGTCATAAAATATATGCCCCATTTAGCAAAAGGGCCTACGGTAATGATAGGATGCAAAGTTAGGGGTGGCGCGTGCATCTTGCACTGAAAGACCTAGCACGCATGACATTTTCGAATTGCAATAATACAGTCTTTGAATATAGATGGCCAGAAGTAACTCGCATGCAGAATCTTCTGGGCGGTAGCGTACCCGAACATGTGACTGACACAGGTGCTACTGTGACAGTCATTTAGGAATTTCTTAGCCTCTTCCAGGGTCAAGCATCGTTGAAAGATAGAATCAACTCCGACATGATACAAGGTATCTCCGACAATGCGGTAGGGTTGAGATTGATGCCGAACATGACGTCGAGAATTTTTGGTCAACTCAGACCGGAACGTGGATGTTTGAAGGTACACGATAATGTCACTGTACCATGGATCATGATTTCTGATAAGAAAGAGTGTTTCATCCGAGATATGATCCTTGGATTGGGATGGAATGGAGTCTGTCGGGAGAGAGAAAATAAGATCAGCAAAAACCAATGATTTCATCAATTTAGCAGTGGAAAACTAAAAATCGAACTCTTGAAGGATGACAATCCATTTGGAGTACTTGCCCACCAGCAATTGTCAAGGCAAGGTATATGTCATGGGGTTGCAGCCAGAAATCACGGTTACCGTACGCAACAAGATGTAGTGGTGGAACCACTTAACATCTTGGACTGCGGCAAGCGCCAACTTCTCGACATGGGCATAGCGCGTTTCAGTGTCGAGAAGATTTTGAGATAGATATTAAACTATGTGTTCATTTCCATCATCGTCATCCTGTACTAGAACCATAGCTATCATGCTAAACGCAGTGGCCAAATAAAGGGTAAAATCACGATGATAGTCGGGAGGACGTATTAATGGAGCGTTGACGAGAAACATTTTAAGCTTATTGAAGGATTGCTGGGAAATCTCGTCCCAATGGAAGGGAAGGTCCTATTTCAAAAGTTGCGTAAACCCCTTGGCCACTTCCACATAGTTCAGAATAAAGCGCCGTAAAAATTTAGCTTTCCCCTGTAAACTCTGAAGTTGATGCAACAAGGATGGGGATGGGAGGTTAACGATGGCCTCGACCTTGAGGGGGTCAAGGAAAATTCCGTCTTTGGAGACAATAAATCCCAAAATATGACAAGAATATACGCAGAAGATGCACTTATGAGGATTGAGCCTAATATTGTAACATCTGCAGCGGAGGAAAATCTGGCAGAGGTGTTCAGGATGGTCCTCTCGCTGAGCTGAATGGGACGGAAAATCGTCCAGATATGGTTGAACAATATGACGTGTGTCATGGAAAGCATAGGACATAGCACGCTGGAAGGTGGCCCCAACTTTTTTCAAGCCGAACGGGAGCTTTTTGTAAGCTAAAGCACCCCACAGACAGATGAAGGCAGTCTTATGTTGATCGGCGGGTAAAATATTAATTTGATTGTAACCCAAGAAGCCATCCATGAGGGAATAGATCTCACTCCCCGCGTAGTCATCGATGATTTGATCTATAAAAGGAGTGGGATAATTGTCCTTAGGACAGGCCCAATTTATGTCTCGGTAGTCAACAAAGACCTGTATAGTGCCCTACTTCTTATCTACAGGGACAATATTAGAAACCCATTCTGTGAGGGGAATTGGATATATAAAGCCCGCGTTAAGAATTTTTTCAACTTCTGCCTGTATAGCTGCCTCTTTTTGGGGATGCACTAGGCACAGACGTTGATGCACGAGTTTCACACCTGGATAGGTGGGAATCTCATGCACGACTATACTGGGATAAATCTCAGGCATATCTTCATAGGACCAGGCGAAAACATCTCTGAATTCGCGAAAAAGGCTCATGTATACTTGAATCTTTTCAGGAGAACAAGTAACTCCCACGTGAATGTTCTCGACTACCCCGATTTGATGGAGATTTCAATAGGCATGGTTTGTGTGATATTACTCAGATTTCCCTCCGAAATAACCTCATGAGTTAATATCGATGTCTGAAGAGGCGGAGTGGGAACCTGAGATGCGAAGCGCTCTAGACAATTAGACATTGCCCCCATGTTGGGCATGAACGAGGAACGATGATGTCCATCGCTCCATGGCAGATCTTCAAGAGACATCGTTTCAACGATAGCTTCATCAGAGGGGAAGACTTCTCTTAAAGGATCGGGTGAATCTGCATCGCCGAGCCAAGGGGATTGAGAATATACATCTAGATTCATGCTCAAAGGAGCATGTTCAGAGGGAGGAGGATCAGATGCAGCGACAATATCGCAATAATTGATCTCAACTGGAGTCAAAGGCATCGACTCTCTAAAAGAGGTCACTTGTTCAGGCGAAGGGATGATCCAAGGGTCGTCTGACCTAGAGATCATGTTAACTTTGTATAAATTTGCTGAATAATGAAGATTTATCCACTGAGATTATCCTGATCACATACTAATTCGAATTCATATGCAACACATAATCTCTTTTACAGTCAATCATCAATTTGCAGAAATAGAAACAGTCGCATGCGCACATGAACACAATATGTAATGGGGAAAGCTTATAGCTGAAAACCCCTCAGCTATTTTGTATATTATATGGAGAGAACATGTAACAGTACATAGCACAATACTCCTCACAAGTACTCAGTACTATCTCATAAAGTTACACACAAACTAGCTCAGTTTTGAACAAGTCACAGGTTCAAAACTCATCCACTAATTGCCTGCCTCTATTGCGCAATCAAGGATGGTCTAATGAGAGATCCAAGGTTCGAATATCCTTGGCTTGACAGCGCAATCCTCATGGGAAATTTCCTCCAAGTGTGGTGAAAATCTCATGCACAAATAATGTCACAATCTACCTCTTTCACTGGTCTTCACTGAACTATCCATGCACTGTAGTGAACTGATGTGTTCTTGAGTTGAATAATGAGTTAATAATTAGTGAATTAAATAATATTTAATTCACTCCACTCATTACTAGTTGATTATCTAGTTAAACTAATCTCAACTAGTTCAACTAAGTTAAATCGAACACAACTCCACCAACTGTCTCATCAACTCCACCAAACTTCTGCCACTGAAGTCCTAACTGAAGTCAACCATGCATGAGCTCACCAAACCCCAAGGAATAGCGTAATTCCTTCTGTCAGATGCATGGGCCACATCCGTAGCTCCAACTGAAGTTCTGTAAGAGAATAAACTGAAGTTTAGAGTCTAAATATTATTAAGGGTTAATAATATTTGACTGACCTATTTTTAGACAGGCAGTCTAAAAATAGACTTCGACCTGTATGTCTAAAAATAGAGGTCCATATATTTTTACCAACTCGACCAATAATCCAAGAATAGCATACTGCAACTCCTAGACCATGCTCCATATGTCTAAAAATAGACATAGTCTAAAAATAGACTTTGCGCCAAAAATAGCCTGCGGGCCCACTTAGTGAAGGCGATTTCATTTCACTAAGCTCCATCATCTTGTTGCATTTTCAACACTCCCTCTCAACAAGATATGGATTATCTGCAACCCCTATCCTGCCTCTGTGGAATTCGAACTTGCTCCTGGTGAGCGCCTTCGTCAAGATGTCAGCATCCCGATCCTCCGTGGGAACATATGAAAGTAACATGATTCTCCGCTGAACACAATCTCTGATATGATGGTACCTGATGTCGATGTGTTTGGATCTATCATGAAATACTGGATTAGCCGAGAGTTTAATGCAACTCTGGTTATCACAGTAAATCATTGTAGGCTCCAAATGCAACCCGAACAATCCAATGAGGATCTTCCTCATCCAAATAGCCTCGCATGCAGCCAAGCTAGCTGCCATGTACTCGGCCTCTGCTGAACTGAGTGCCACAGATCTCTGCTTCCTGCTGTACCAGGAAACTGCTGTCGACCCAATGCTGAAAAATCCTCCAGATGTGCTCTTCCGGTCCGTTGGGCTCCCTGCCCAATCTGCATCAGTGAAGCCAGAAAGCTTCGCTCCATCCTCCTGTCTGTACCATAGACCATATCCCGATGTGCCACTAAGATAACACAATACATGCTTGCCTGCCTTCCAAAAGAGCTTGGTAGGCTTAACCATAGCTTGCGAAAGCTGGTTAACTGCATAGCATATATCGGGTCGTGTATTGACCAGATACATAAGCGACCCCACCAACTGTCGATAGACAGTGGCATCCACTACCTCCTCCGAAGTAGCATCTCCCTTCCTCCATCCACCAGGAAGAGGGGTGTCAACAGGCTTGCAGCCTTGCATGTTGAACCTCTCCAGAATCTCCCGGGCATACTTGCCCTGAGAAACAAACAGTCCTCCACTGCGCTGCCAAATCTCCAATCCCAGGAAATAATGAAGGATGCCCAGGTCCTTCATCTCAAACTCTCGTGCAAGATCCTCCTTGCATGAAAGTATCAACTGCTCATCGCCAGTCAAAATCAGATCATCTACATACAGTACGATGATCAACAGCTTCCCCTCCACCACAATCTGGTACAGGTTTGGATCCGCCTCACTCTGGGAGAATCCAAGCCCGGTGAAGTAGCTGTCTATCCGAGTGTACCAAGCACGAGGTGCTTGCTTCAGCCCATACAGTGCTCTCTTGAGTCGGCACACATGCGACTCACCGCTGAAGATCTCAAAACCTTCAGGCTGCTCTATGTACACCTCTTCCTCAATAACTCCATTGAGGAACGCAGTCTTCACATCCATCTGATGAATGTGCCACCCCATCTGCGCTGAGAGAGCAAGGACCGTCCGTATGGAAGAGTACCTTGCGACAGGTGCAAAATTCTCCTCATAGTCAATCCCCTCGATCTGTGAGAAGCCACGGGCAAAAAATATCGCCTTGTACTTCTCCACACTCCCGTCAGCTGCCTACTTCACTTTGTAGATCCATCGCGAACCCACCACCGATTTCCCCACCGGTCTTGGGACAATCTCCCATGCACTGTTCCTGACGATCGAATCATATTCTTCGATCATGGCATCAACCCATGCGGGTTCCTCCACAGCTTCCCCAAAAGAGGATGGCTCCGTCACAACACATTGACTCACAAGAGCCATGTATCCAGTGTACCGATCCGGTGACTGCCTCTGTCTGCGCTGTGTTGTAGGTGGTCCTACAACCTTCTCTGCATCTCGAGCCAGTCGCTCAGCTTCTGTAGTGCGCATGCGCCCTCTGATGGTTGGCACTGCATGGGTGGTTTCTTCCACCTCCTAAACTTCCTCTTGTGGCTGATCCACATCCGGAAGCTCCTCCTTAGGAACTAACAGCTCCTCATCTGCATGCAAGTGTAGCTCCCTCTCAAGCGAACACCGCATGGCTTTCTCCTCCTGAAATTTTATATCCCGTCGCACAACAGTCTTTCGACTGTCTAAAAAATACACCCGATAGTTGTGAGGTGTATCAGTGTACCCCACAAATATTCCAACCTCAGCAGTTGGATCCAGCTTCCTTCTCGCATCCTTCGTCACATGCATGTAGACAAGAGAACCAAAAATCCACAAATGGGAAATATCAGGCCTCTTGCCAGAATAAGCCTCCTCCGGTGTACTCATGCCAAGAACCTTGTGAGGACAACGGTTCTGCACATACACTGCTGTATTGCATGCCTCAGCCCACAAGTGAAGGGGTAGGCCCTGATCATGCAACATCGCCCGTGCAGCACCCACGATCGTTCTGTTCTTCCACTCAGCCACCCCGTTCTGCTGTGGGTTATGGGGTGCGATGAGCTCTCTCTGAATCCCTTCTGCGCTGCAAAAGTCTTTGAATTCAGCCGAGATGAATTCACCACCATTGTCTCTCCTAAGAGCCTTCACATGCTTCCCCGATTCCTTCTCAACCAGCGCCTTGAATTCACAGAACTTTGAAAATGTCTCGCTCTTCTTCTGCATGAAGAAGATCCAGCACTTCCGAGAGAAATCATCAACAAAGATCACATAGTACTTGTGCTTTTCTGTCGAAGCTACAGAGAAAGGACCACACACGTCTGTGTGAACTCTCTCAAGGATCGTCGTGGCGCGACTATCCTTCTCGTGAAAGGTGGCTTTCACATATTTTCCCAAGGTACACCCCTTGCACTGATCTGACTGCGCAAGAGTGCCCTTAGGAAGCCCAATAGAAATCTGCTGCAGTATCTTCAAAGCGCCATGGTGAAGGTGGCCCAATCTCCTGTGCCACAGCTCGCCCTCATCATCCCGGCTCACCACTTCTCCTGCCTTGCATGCCATTGCTGCGCAGCCATCTACTTGCAACTGATAAAGGTTCTTGACTTGAACCCCTATCTTCCGAGTCTCACCAGTAGTCTTACTGCGCAGGAAGGCTTTTCCTTCGCTGAAGACCACATCATACCCCTTATCTTCCAACATAGCCACAGAGATCAAGTTCTTCATCAATCCTGGAACATGCAAAACTTCCTTCAATATGAAAGTTTTACTAGACTCCCTCTCAAATGAAATGGTACCGATACCAGTCGCACTGTATCTACCATCATCGCCCATCTCGATGTGCACTCCAAGATATTTTTCCTCCAGATCTGAAAACAAATCTCGATCTCCGGTCATGTGAAATGACGCACCACTATCAAAGAACCATACTGATCCCATCACACTTGAAACCAAGCATGCGATCAGTGAAAAATCCAGTTTGAATTGAGAAGCCAAAGCCTCTCCCACTGCAGATCCCGCAGCCTTCTTATTTTTCTTCTTCTGCGGACAATTTGTGGCATAGTGCCCGTGCTGGTGACAGTGAAAACACTTCACCTTGGACATGTCTTACTTCTTGCCTTTCGTACCAGACTGAGAAGCTTTCTTGCTCTTCCCCTTCTTTTCTTTGGCAGCCAAAGCGCAATTTTCTTCATCAGATACCTTTGATGAAGATCCGTCCCTGGTAGTCCTCCTTATCTCCTCCTGCATGAGATCCGCCCAAAGTCACTCCCATCCAGGCAACTTCTCCCGACCATTGACACTATCTTGATATGAATGCCAAGCCTTTGGAAGACCAAGGAGAGCCAGGTCCACCATATCCTCTTCTTCGACAGTCACCCCCACACTTTCCAGCTCATCTCTGCATTGAGTGAACTTCGTGAGGTATTTGGCGATACTGTCGCCTTTCTCCATCTTAATGTTTCTGAGCTTATCCTTGAGTGCCAGATTCCTTTGGTCACTCTTACTCTAGAATAGATCTGTCAACGCTTTCCACATCAAATATGGAGAAGCTTTTCCATGCAGGCTGGATACAATGTGATCCTTTACGCCCTCCAACAGAATCCTTCGACATTTCGCCATCTTCTTTTGCCAAGCTTCGACTTCAGCAGGATCAGTGGGCTTTTGGACATCTGTATCTACAAACTCCTTCAGTCCATTATCTTCTAATACTTCCTCCATGCGATCTTTCCATGCAACATAACTCGAACTGCCTTCAAGAGCATATTCGAGTCGCAAACCGTTGAAAGACATTTTCAACTCCGGCACCAAGAAAACAACCTGCTGCAAAATTCGAATTCCAAACTCAAAAACTCAACTGCTTCTGGATCTGTGAGAACAAATTATTTCTAGCACAGAGATCGACTGTAAGGGCATTTACTAGATATATCACCTTTCAGAGAAAGGATGGATCCAGAGGCTACCTGGCCCATTACAGACTCTGTCTACCGAAATAATATTGTAATCACTGCAATAGATCCCGATGATTGATTCGCTCCGATACCATGTATAAATTTGCTGAATAATGAAGATTTATCCACCGAGATTATCCTGATCACATACTAATTCAAATTCATATGCAACACATAATCTCTTCTACAATCAATCATCAATTTGCGGAAATAGAAACAGTCGCATGCGCACATGAACACAATATGTAATGGGGAAAGCTTATAGCTGAAAACCCCTCAGCTATTTTGTATATTATATGGAGAGAACATGTAACAGTAAATAGCACAATACTCCTCACAAGTACTCAGTACTATCTCATAAAGTTACACACAAACTAGCTCAGTTTTGAACAAGTCACAGGTTCAAAACTCATCCACTAATTTCCTGCCTCTATTGCGCAATCAAGGCTGGTCTAATGAGAGATCCAAGGTTTGAATCTCCTTGGCTTGACAGCACAATCCTCATGGGAAATTTCCTCCAAGTGTGGTGCAAATCTCATGCACAACTAATGTCACAATTGATAGCTATCTCAACCCTTTCATCTACCTCTTTCACTGGTCTT
>JAXQQM020065515.1:0-62805 GCA_034641835.2 Pinus albicaulis | reverse complement strand
TCTTGGGAGGTATGCAAGTTCCAAATTTTCACCTCCAAGATGCACTTTTATGTCACCTGGGACACCTTTGTGTTCCTTCAAGCGAGCGTGCCAAGATGATATGGGAAGCACACTACGGTCGAGTCGCTGGGCATTTCGGGGTCGAGAAAACAGTAGCAATACTACAGAAGTATTTCTATTGGCCGAACCTTCGAAAGGATGTCGAGAAGCACATCAGATCCTGCATTGCTTGTGCCATTGCCAAACCGACCATCAAGAAGCAAGGCCTATATACTCCTCTACCTACCCCTATTCGACCTTGGGAATCCATCTCCATGGATTACATGTCGGGCCTGCCTTCTACTAAGCAGGGAAATGACTGTGTTTTTGTGGTCGTCGACAGATTCTCGAAGATGGACATTATGGCGGCCTGCAAGAAGAATATCACAGCAGAAGCCACTGCTAAACTCTTCTTTGAACGAGTGTGGGTGCACTTTGGGATCCCACAGTCTATCATATCAGATCGGGATAGTAGGTTCCTCAGCACATTTTGGTCCAGCCTCTAGTCGATGTTGGATACCAAGCTCACCAAGTCCACAGCTTTCCATCCCCAAACAGATGGCCAGACAGAGGTCATCAACAGAATGATTGTACACATTCTGCGCATGTACAATTCAAAGAATCCACGCACATGGGACGAGAGCCTCCCTTATGTACAACATAGTTATAATCGGGCTCTCCACAGTTCAATCGGCCATAGCCCCTTTCAGGTGGGCTTGGGATTCCAGCCACTATGTCCCATTGACGTAGCCATGCCATTTGCAGCTGCTCAGGCCAATTCAGCTCATGTCCAGTCTGAAGTTGACAAAACCAGTAGCTTCATCGAGCGCATTCAACACATCCGCCAACAGGTTCATGATATATTGGACAGAGCCAATGCCAAGTACAAGCAACGCCATGATCAACACCGGGTGCCACACAACTTCCAGGTGGCTGACAAAGTATGGCTACATTTGCAGAAGGAGCGCCTCACTGGACCCCACCGCAAGCTTCACCCGCTCCAATACGGGCCGTACACCATCACTAAGGCTGTAGGGAACAATGCATTCGAGCTCAGTATTCCACCATTCCTTGGTCTGCACCCAGTCTTCAATGTGGATCGCCTTCGTCCTTACTTCCCACCTCTACTGGACACCTCGGACATTGCGGAACAACTCACACCAACTGAGTTAAATCCAGACTGCATGGAACAGGCCACCACAGATTGCATCATGGACATGCAAATCAAGAACACTCGCCAGCAGAAGATCCAACTATATCGGGTTGTCAAAGCTGGTCGGCCATAACCCCTTTCAGGTGGGCTTGGGATTCCAACCACTATGTCCCATTGACGTAGCCATGCCATTTGCAGCTGCTCAGGCCAATTCAGCTCATGTCCAGTCTGAAGTTGACAAAGCCAGTAGCTTCATCGAGCGCATTCAACACATTCGCCAACAGGTTCATGATATATTGGACAGAGCCAATGCCAAGTACAAGCAACGCCATGATCAACACCGGGTGCCACACAACTTCCAGGTGGGTGACAAAGTATGGCTACATCTGCAGAAGGAGCGCCTCACTGGACCCCACCGCAAGCTTCGCCCGCTCCGATACGGGTCGTACACCATCACCAAGGCTATAGGGAACAATGCATTCGAGCTCAGTATTCCACCATTCCTTGGTCTGCACCCAGTCTTCAATGTGGATCGCCTTCATCCTTACTTCCCACCTCTACTAGACACCTCGGACATTGCAGAACAACTCACACCAACTGAGTTAAATCCAGACTGCATGGAACAGGCCACCACAGATTGCATCATGGACATGCAAATCAAGAACACTCGCCAGCAGAAGATCCAACTATATCGGGTTGTCAAAGCCGGCCAACTCCTGCACCAAGGAAAGTGGTTCACCAGGGACCAAGTTCAGCAGAAATTTCCTCATCTCATGGAGGAACTTAACGCAATGGGGACCATTGCTTCCTAAGGGGAGAGGAATGATCCAGGTGGATATTGGTGGTCACCGCCTATTCCACTTGGGGCTCCGCCATTGTCTATTTCAGTTTTTCAGTTTCGGCACAGTTTACTATTTTTAGCAGTTTTTCGGGTCCTAAACTTCCGGAGCCGTTTTGAGGCCCTAAACGACGTTTTTTGGGAAAACGGAGAGCAACATGGGTCCATAGATTGATGTTGCTCGTTCCAAATTTGTAGTCCTCGGATAGATCTTTCTAACGAGGTATGGTACGCATCAAACGGAGATCGTATGCCAAAGTTACGCCCCTGGGAAGTTGAAACACCAATTTACCCAAACGGGGCCCATAGTTTTGGCGCTTCATCTCCTAGGGTTAGGGTTTTGGCTGTTTAGGATTTCCCATTGTCTCTAAATGATAAATAGGCCCTCGAGCCTCATTGTAACTCAGTTCAGAGGCCTGTAGCCGCCACATCTCTTCTCAGAGATAGCTACCAGCGCCCTAGCTAGTTTTATTTCCATTCTGTCTGTAAGCAAATTTCAGTTCTTTGATATTAATGAAATGAAGTGTTATTTCCGCTGCATCTCTGTATTTATGTTTATATGTTTATTCTGTTGCGTTCCTGCATAAATCTAGATCAATTTGTAGCCTGGGGATTCTGATAAGTTGAGGGGATTTACTATGAGCGGGCTTTTGCACCGGTTGCGAGAGACTCATCGATTAGATTTATCCTTGCACTCTCAGCACAGATGGGGTGGCAGATACATTAGATATATGTGAAAACTAATTTTCTCAATGGATTTTTTAGGAAGAAGTGTACATAGAGCAGCCACAAGGTTTTAAGATCTTTGACAGTGAGTCGCATGTGTGTAGACTCGAGAGAGCACTGTATGGACTGAAGCAAGCACCTCGTGCTTGGTACACTAAAATTGACAGCTATTTCACTGGATTGGGCTTCACCAAAAGTGAAGCGGAAGAAAACTTGTACCAGATTGTGGTTGATGGTAAGCTCTTGATTATCATACTTTATGTTGATGATCAAATTTTGACAGGTGATGAGTAGTTGATAACTTCTTGCAAAGAGGATCTTGCACGAGAGTTTGAAATGAAGGACATGGGACTCCTTCACTATTTTCTTGGTTTGGAAATATGGCAGTGGGATGGTGAGCTATTTGTTTCTGAAGGAAAGTATGCCAAAGAGATTATGAGTAAGTTTAACATGGAGTGTTGTAAACCCATGGAGACTCCTCTTTGAGGAAACTGGAGGAAGGAGGACGCTACATCAGGTGAGGTAGTGGACGCTACTGTTTATAGGTAGGTAGTGGGTTCACTAATGTACTTGATGAACACCAGACCAAACGTTTGCTATGCAGTTAACCAACTGAGTCAAGCTATGGTTAAGCCAACCAAGCTCTTTTGGAAGGCGGGGAAGCATGTCTTCAAATATCTCAGGGGCACTACAGAGTATGGATTATGGCACAAACAAACAAAGGGAGTGAAGCTTTAAGGCTTCACCGATGCAGATTGGGCAGGCAGTCCATCAGACAGAAAGAGCACATCAGGAGGGATATTCAGCATAGGATCGACAACAGTTTCTTGGTACAACAGGAATTAGCGATCTGTGGCACTCATTTCAGCCGAGGCAAAGTACATGGAAGCCAGTCAGGCTGCATGTGAGGCCATATGGATGAGGAATATTCTGGTTGGTTTGTTTGGTTCTTATATGGATCCGACAATGATACATTGTGATAACTAGAGTTGCATTAAACTCTCAGTTAATCTGGTATTCTATGATAGGTCCAAGCATATATACATCCGATACCACCATCTCAGAGATTGTGTTCAGAGGCGCATTATGTTACTTCAGTACATTCCCATAGAAGATCAGGATGCAGATATTATGATGAAGGCACTCGCCAAGAGAAAATTCAAATACCATAGAGGTAAGATCGGGGTGGTAGATAATCACTTTCTTGTTGAGAGGGAGTGTTGAAAGGTCAACAAGAAATGTGTGTCTAATTTAATTTCCCTTAATTAAATTGGACAATAAAATGTAATCTTATCTCATAATCACTTGTAATAGTTATATGAGTGTGATAAAATCAGTTAGCTCATGAATTTCGATTTGAGGGTGGTTGGTGAGGCATGCAAAGTGATTCTATTAGTTATGGAGTTCGAGTTGTAGTTAGTGCATTAGGTTAATGCATGAGAAATCAGTTAACTCAATTAATTGAGTTAAAGTAAGTTGAACTAGTTGTAATTGTTTGTTGCATTAGTAAGAGATCAAGTGAATTAAATCATATTTAATTCACATGCAGTGATCTTCCATGCAACTAATGATTTACTATTAATAGTTGCATGCATGTCAGTTCCAGTGGAGACCCAGTTGAGACAAAGGTTAAATGGATGTTAACTATCAGTGATATCATTAGTAGGTTGCTCGCATGCAGTAAGAAAACCATATGATTTCCCATGAGCATTTTACAGTTTTGGAAGGATGAATTTCCTAAAGAATATGGATTTAATTCCACATGAATTTTGCAAGCAATGCAGGATGATTAGAGGCAGGAAATTGGCTAAGTTTTGGTCGATTTTGTCTAGGTCAGTGTGAGACAGTTGTTAGAGTGCAGGAGACTCTTGTGAGAAGAGTGCATTGTAATTGTTTCATGATTCCTTGGTGAATATACAATATAAGATAGAGAGGTTTTGAGCAGCAAGATTTCCCTGGGAAAATATCTATGTTGTGGTTTGATTTGATTCTTTCTTTACTTGTTGTGATTGGTGATCATGTTTATTTTACGCAATTGATTTGTAGAAGGATTCAGTATCTTGCTTTAGTAGATCACATGATCAGATTGTATCTATTGATATACATAATGTCTGTATAATTTATACACCCATTGGGAAACTAGGTTTGTTGGCCATTGGAAGCCATTATAAGCCAACCAAAAACAGAAGGTTTCAAGTCTATTAAATTCGGTCAGATCTGCCTTATTGTCTAAATACCATAATAAGTTTTTCCTTCTAAATCTAAAAATCCCTATCGCTATGAACATCATAAAAATTTAAACAAAAAATGAATTGTTAACAGAGATAACCAGTAAATAACTAGCCCTCGAAGGACTCAATAGGCACAGGGTATTTAGCACTAGACCCTGGACTTTGAAAATACTATGGGAACCGAAGGTGATGCTCAATTCTACCCAAGCGAACATTTTGTTGTTGAACCTGGAACTGCAACAATTGAAAGTATTTTTGAATTTCCTTAAGGGAAGGGTCGATCAACATGAAGTCATAGGTATGCATGATGGATTTGGCCACCATATTTTTAATCCTCCAGTATAGGTGGATGGTCTGTTTGTATTGAGAGACTCTACCTCAAGTGTGACCTGGGTCGAGGACCAGCAATTCACATTCCAATTATGGTTCTTCTTTCTTAGCTTTGTGGGTGAGAGCCTCTTCCCACCCCACAATAACCTTTCAAACTTGCTTCGGGATATCCCTCACGTAATCATGTGTTTTATCCATGTTGTGTTGGCCTTGAGTCTTATGGCCAGTTCTTCTCAGTTTCTAGGAGGAGGGATTTCCCTTCTCCCTCCTCAAACCTTTCTTCTAGGTTTGTCGGCGGCCTCTACCACCATTTCCTCTTTGACAATCTTTTCTCTGTTCATATGCACATGTGGGATATGAATGGAAAGGCATTCTAGGAATGAGCAAACAAACATCCACCCAGAATAAAAAAGTCCTCCACTCCTGAGACTTGCCTCTGTGACAAGGGCCAAGACTAAACACAAGAGCGAGGCAACATTAGTGTTCCAAAAATAACATAAATTATGCAACAAGTGATTCCTTCTCACACGGTGGTACTTAATCATCATAATCTTATTCCCTCAAACCATTATAAGCAAAATATAGGTTTGAGTTCTGGTTCCATGAGACCCCTTTGACAGAACCCCATAAAATTTTTGCATAACCTCACCACAGTCAAAAGAGATCCAACGACATTGGTTCAGAACCACTATAAAAAACACAAAAGTATCATTGAAGCAAAGACCATTCCTCATTCTCCAAAAGTGTGCGGAAACCCTTGCAATTTTGGGATAGCTACATGCGTAGCCCTCCAAACCCAAGACTAAGGTTCCCATTCTCTAAAGCATGATTCCATACAGAATCGATATCGATGTAGAAAACCCGAATGCATAAAATAAATAATACCTCTCACGACTCCATAAAAGTAGGACATCTGACATCCCATACTGACTGTTCCAGCGAATTGTGAAAACTAAAATTCTACCAACTATATCCATGTTCTCTTGATAGAAAAAGGAGAAAGAGAACGACACATACCCCATGTTTTTCGACCTAAAAATTCCACTAAATTCTTTTTGCCGAGCACTCCCGCTTTCAACTTGCCAACAATGTTCCACACTCTGAATGCAAAACTGGAGGAGCTAAAACAAATTCATAACATCAAGATGTTTCCTTCACCAACCAGTATCCCAATTTCCTTGATGATGGCACACTCCAACATGGGATTCACTTGCGCACACGCGAGCATCGCCATAATACCTTCCTCTCCACCTGTCGTCGACCTATATGATATGTTGTCTGGCAGTCTTCATCTTAATTCTGATAATCATGATCCCCATTTGGATCCTCAACTATATCGCACCTCGATTGGGGGTACCTTGGGCTTATAGTATTAATCTCTTGGGTTTAGTACTATTCCCTTGGGTCTATAATATTAATCCCTTGGGTATATTAATCTAAAGGTTCATATTCCTAGGGTTTAATATTTTTTTTTTTGGTAAATTAGGCTAACATCTATTAATTTGAAAGGAGAAACAATACATATGCTACAGGCTGGGTTGGTAAGCTATGCTTAACCAATCCAAGCCTTTGTTGCGCAGATAAGGGGCTGCCTTCATGGAGGAAACCAGCCCAAAAAGTACATGAAATAGAAAATTACAAAATGTGTTGTAGCACTGGTGAAAATAGAAATACTGTGGTAATAACAAGCATGAAAAAAAAGGAAGAAATGGCCTGTTGTGTAGTCATTAGTCTTTGGCTTCATCATCATTATTTGGATCTTCCTTCACTATGGGATAGGCATATGCTTGCGCGACAGATTCCTCTTTATCGGTGGGTAGACGTTGTGTCTTGGAGATCGGTGCGCAAAGGATGGGAGCCACTGGGTATTCTACATCCGAGACGCGCGTCCAGGTACCTTCTGAATCCATTATCCAGACATCTGTGTCATCCCCCTCCTCTTCCTGACCCGGAAGAGGCTTGGTCTTGCAAAGCAAGGGGTGCTCCTAGTGTGCAATGGTGGACTTCCATGGTGCACTTCTACCTCTCTACATAACCTGCAATGGAGCCTCCTCCCCTTAATCAAGTTCAGGGCTTTAGGAGGCCTCTCTGGCGTGACTGCTTGAGGAGGAGCCCTCAACAGATTCCAGGCGATTTTATGCCCCCCTGTGGTATTGACTAAGGAGCGCTTCTCTCTGGCCTCCTCATATAGTTCTTTGTCGTAGCCTGGGAGCCATGGTTAGCTGAAGCAGTGGAGGTGCGAATCAATGGGAATGCGCGTCAAGGAGGGAGGTGAGAAGCAAGGTGCACGACACAGGGCACGGGATAATTGGTGCACCCAGGCTTATGACACTGGCGGGACAGATGGAGCTGGGTTGAGGTGCGTAGTCGGGGAAGAGCGTAGCTCGGGGAATTCTATGCAGCGTAGCACTAGGGGGAGGCTATGCAACAAACTGGGCACATAGAAGGGCAAGAATTGTAAAAAATGATAAAACTGAAGGAAATGACTGTGTGTCTCCTTGTGCTAAATTTCCTTCCCTTTAAAAGGCTTGTGACATATGCAAAGAGGCTGATCATAATTTTTCCTCGAACGCAACTGCGTGCTGTAATGGATTTCATGAGGAGGCATGTGCGATGAGTTATGGCTAATTAGCTTGTCAATCTAGGTGATCATTTAGAACGATAGTTCCAGAGAGGTACCCTAGAGGGGGTGATGTTGTCCAAGCTTGTATTCATTATGCCTTATCTCTATCAACTCATACAGATGATTGCTAGATTGTGGCTCCACATTGAGTAAGGACCTGCAATACAGATCTTCGTCCTCTTGGGCGTGGGAGAGGAAGTTGTCATGCATCCTTTTGTTGTCACTCGCATCCGGGGAGAGAAGATATTTTTGAATGAGATTTTGGAATTCTCTTCTTAAAGAATCATCCTCAACCTGGGTGAGGTTGGAAAGATATAACTCTCTCTGACTTTCCGCCCCTTTGTTTGCGAGGAGGTCTGCAACTAAGTTTGCTTTCCTATGCACATGGTGAAAAGTTCTTTCTTTGTGATTTTGTATTAACTGTTATAGAAGTTTGAGCCTGTGGGAAAGCCTCTAGTTGGTGGATACCTTTGTGGAAGCAGCACCATGGAGAATTATTGTGGTTTCCAGAGTGATAATTTGTGAATCTCCCTCCATTTCCAGGGGAAAATAATTGAACTCAATTTCTCTGTAGGTTCCCTGGATGAGTCCTTCAAGCTCCGCGGAGTTGTTGTTGTCCCAACCCATATTGCCATAGTATATCCGAAGAGGTTCGCCCTGGGAGTTCCTAAAGATGCCTCTGAATCCTACATTCCTAGGGTTGCCTTTGGATGCACCATCAAAGTTACATTTGAAGAATCCATTTGGGGAGGCTTCCATTTGGGGGAATCTTCTTACGCTCCTTGGGATAATATCCTGAGGGGTATTTATAATCATATTCTAGTTGCTCCATATGTTACGCTCCACAGTGGAGGTGGGGAGATCCTCCTCACTCCAAGAAGTAATGGCCAGGGTTTCGGTGAGGTTGCCGTGTATCCTTGCCCAAATTTGTTCTTGGGTGGATACTTTGTCTTTGAATATTCTACTATTCCTTTCTTTCCATATGTTCCAGATCAGGAGGCCCATAATTATCTTCCAGAGTGTGTTCAAAATATTGTTGGAATAATGATTTTCTGTCCACCTGCTGATGGTGTTGATGATGTTTCCCCTTTCTCTGTTGGTGCGTCTACACAGGATAGCTATTATGTCCCACAAGACATTGGAGGTAGGGCATAGGTCCAACAAGTGGTCGATGGTTTAAAATTTCTCCTCGCAAAGGGGCATCTTGAGGGACCTACAAACCCTTTCTTCAAAAGATTATCCCATGTGAGGTTGCGTCGTTTACTAGGCAACCATAAAAAGGTGGCTAATTTGGGCTAGAGCTTGGCCAAACATATCTTCTTCCAGATGAGGTTGGTAGGATCTGGGTTCTGATGATGTAAGAGGTTGTAGACTTCCTTCGTAGAGTAGTTTCCACTTGGCGTGTTACCCCATCTAAGGATATCAATTCTTGGCTGGATTTTGATTTTTCTTTTAGTACTTAGCTCCTCCTAAATTTCTGTGTGATTTTCATTATACTAGTCTTCTTTCCATTTGTTTGTATGTATCCAGTTCATGTATCCTTGAGTTGTGTCATCAGTCTAGAAATCTTGCACACACTAACTCTGCCTTGCTTGTAATGTTGTGCTCCACAGTGGTCTGGTGAAGATGGAAGAGAGTATAGGAAATTGCTTCTAGGCATCCTCCCATAATATTGCTTGAGTTCCATTGCGCAGCTCCCAGAAGCTGTGGGTCTGTTCATCTGTTTTTGGTTGCTTTCTACTTTCCATATTTGAGATCCTCTTGGGTCTATGTTAAATTTGATAAGATCCTCCTTGGGCCATGTGCTAGCATATTTGGTTGCGCACAGGTTTGGCCACAGAGTGTGGGGGTTGGACACCCATTTCCACTAGTTACTAACTCCCATGATACTATTGTTGTGCTTTGGATCACGCAGCCCTAGCACCCCATGACCTTTTGGTGTGCATACTTATTTCCACTTCACTAAAGCCCATTTATTTTTCTCTTTGGTACCACCCCACAGGAAAGTCCTTTGTAGTTTGCAAATGGCGTTGAGGACCCATTTCAGAGTTACAAGTACCTAGAAGAGGTAAATGGAGATAGACTGCAGAACTTCTTTGATGAGTACCAAACGACCTGCTATATTGAGAGTGCGATGAATCCAGTTGGATAACCTAGTTTTTATTTTTTCTAACAACGCATGCCATGAGGAATGATTAATGTCAGTGGCAGTGAGAGGGGCACCAAAGTATTTGGAGGGTAAGGAGGCTATGGAGAAGCCTAGAATGCGAGAAATATTACGTTGAGTTATAGGGGGGTGTGGAAGAATAAAATTTGTGATTTGTTAGGGTTGACCTCTATGCCAGAAGCTTCAGAGAAGGAATCTAGCAGATATTTGAGGGAACGGGCTTCTTGGACCGAGGGGTAACCCATAATCATATTGTCATCCACAAATTGTTGATGGGAAGAGGGAGGAAGGTTGTGGAGGGGAATACCCTGTAGATTACCTGAATGGACAGAGCTTTTGAGGAGTCGACCCAACCCTTCAGCCATAATGATGAAAATGAAGGGTGAAAGGGGATCCACTTGTCTGATACCTCTTGAGGGGTTTAAGTTTGCTGAAGGTATACCATTGCCCAAGATGGAAAGAAAAGTTCGGGAGGTTATGAGGCTCATGATCCATCTAACCTAGGTGTGGCTAAAGCCAAAGGCAAGAAGGACATGTTTGATGTAGTCCCAACTTATTTTGTTAGAAGCCTTGGATAGATCTATTTTGAGGAGCATGCCAAGATTTTTGGAAATTTTGACAGAATGGATGACCTTGTGGGTTAAAGTGATACCATCAAGGATTTTCCGCTCTTCTACATAGCCCATTTGCTTCGGGGAGATAATCAGGGGGAGGAGTTGCTTCAGCTTGTTAGCAATAACTTTGGAAATTATCTTATAAATGACATTGCAGAGAGATGTGGGCCTGTACTTACTTGGCGTGGCAACATTGTCTTCTTTCGATACGAGGGTTATGAAGGTGGCGTTTAGAGCTAGAAGAAGCCAGTGAGTGGTGTGTGATTCCTAAACTACACCCCAGACCTCATCTCTAATGGTTTCCCAAAAGAAGTGGAAGAAGTTGGTGGTGAATCCATCAAGGCTCGAAGCTTTCCCTTCCTTCAGTTGGAAGACTGCATGTTCCACCTCAGCAAGAGTAGTGGCTTTGAGCAACATCTGGTTGTGATCTTCTGTAACCAACTTGGGTATGTGCTCGGTGATTTTCCATATTGCCTCATGCCTTTAGGTTCTTGAAGGATGTCCTTGAAGTGGTTGCGCAGCTCCTCCATGATGTCCTCTTGCTTTTCCAGCCACTCTCCATTTTTATTTTTGAGAACTGTGATTCTATTATGCATTATCTGTTGAATGGTGGAGAGATGGAAAAAAATTGTGTTTAGTTCTCCCTCTTTGAGCCAACAGATCCTAGATTTTTGTCTCCATAGGATTTCTTCTTGGCTTCTTCTTTCTTCCACCTGAGTTGATAATATCTTCTCTTGATTCTCTGAATCGGTTGAGCAACCCTCTATTATGATAGTTTTTTGAAGCTTCTTTATTTTCTCTTCCAACTGTCTTTGCTCTTTCAAGATATTGTCGAAGATGGATTTGTTCCACACCTTCAGCTTCCCTTTGAGAATTTTCAACTTTGTCTGGAACTGGTGCATTTTTGTTCCTTGCAGTGGTAAAAGGGAAGACCACCAATCAGAGACCATTTCCTTGAACCTTGGATGTCTGAGCCAACAATGTTCAACTCGGAATGGTTTGGGCGCAGGCTTACCTGGACTTAACCATTGAAGTTGTATTGGCCAGTGGTTAGAGACGGTGGCCGGGATAATGGTAGCTTCTAGATCACCCCCAAGGCGTATGAAGTCTTCCGTGATGAGAAACCAGTCCATTCTGGAAGCAATTTGGTGGGTACCTCCTCTTCTATTGTTCCAGGTGAAGATGCCATTGGAAGTCTGCAGATATATAAGTTTGTAATCTTGGATGAAGTTCTTGAACCCAATGTTGTCCATGTCAAGATGCAGTCTTCCTCCTTTTTTTTCCTGTAAATTTGTTATCATATTGAAGTCTCCTCCCAATAGCCAGAGTGGTAGAGATCTTTGTTTATTGAGCTCAGCCATGTTGTCCAGAAGCTCCGTTTTCTGGTGAAGATTCTGGGGAAAGTAGACATTCCTTAGCAAGCCATGGATATTCGTTCCAATCAGGTGAAATTTGGCCTGAATGAAATTTCTATTGGACTGGCAGTTCTATATGGAGATGATTTGGGTGTTCTAGATGATTGCCAGTCCTCTAGAAGCTCCATTGGCATCAACCGCTATTGTTCTGCATCCTTTCCATATCTTTTTAAAGATTTATTCCACGATGGAGTTGGAGCATTTGGTTTCTTGCTTGTGGAAAATTGCATGGTGTTCTTCAATGATTATTTTCTTGATGATCCTATGCTTGGTGGGGCTGTTGAGCCCTCTTATATTCCATGAGATGATCTTCATTGATGGGGGTTGGTAGTGTAGGCGTAGAATCGAGTTAACTTGGGGAATCTCCCAGAGTCCACCATTTATTTTCCCATTTCTACTGTTCTTTGCAGCGTTGTTTTTGTCCTCTTTTGTGGGATTCTTTCGTGAAGTATTTTGTATTTATGAGCGTACCCCCCTGAATTCCCAGAGAGGGGAGCTGTTGTGCTTAGGTTATGATTTCTTCCAACTTTTGGACCTACTTCTCGAATATTAGGCGAAAGTCCTTCTTATTGCATGCATCCTCTAACCGTATGAGGTCCAGGCCCTCAAGATCAATGCTCTATGGCTCTTCCTCCATAGCTTTTGGGATTGCATCCAACACCTATTCTTTGCGCTTCGATGTTGATTTGTCGCCTACGAGGCTAGGGATTTGGGGTTTCAGAAAGGCCTCCGGTTGGATCTTGTTTTGGTTTTTCTTGGAGGTCTAGGGCTGCTCCTGCGAGGTTCACCCTCTTTCTTTGGCTGGTTCATTCTAATTCTCACTCAGCTGGGTTAGGGAAACGAAGCTATTGCTAGTCGCAGGGTCTTTTTTGTTCTGGTGGGGATTAGTTCTCTTGTTATGCCTTTTCTTGCTTGCTGCCTTCGTGAACCCTTATGTTGCTTGGTCATTTGATTCATTTTCAGCCGCCGCTTTTTTGTTTAGAGGGTAGTCTCTAAACAAGTTCCTATGTTGGTGACATCTTCGACATCTAAAATGAACATGCTCATAATCTACAGTTTGTATCCATTCAAAATATTCATGCAGCAGAATTACCTCACCTGGTAGACACTCCGCTATGTTCATGTAGATGCAGATTCGAGCATATGCTGTGTAGCGATTTATCTTTATTTCCTCTGTCGTCTTGATGAATTCACCTAGGGAATTGCCTATATCCCTGAGGGTCATCTCATCCTTGTAATCCTGGGGGAGGGAGTAGAGCCTGATCCATACCAGAGCCCATGTGAGATCTTATTTGTCTGGATTGAAATATTCAGTCCAAAGATGGAGGTATAGGTCTACAGAGTTGAAGAAATAGGGTCCGCCATCCATGATCCTATTTTTGTCTTCAATACAGGTAGAGATCACATTGAAGAAGCCTTTAGCACATAGCTAAAGGTCAATATGACCCTTGGGTTTCCATTTAGAAGCTATCCATCCTCAAAGGGCCAAAAACCCTTGAATTTTCCTATCAACACATGATCCTTCATGAATTGTATTCTTTCGTTGATGTGATGCGTATGGAGCTCGATCATGGTTATTTTGGGGTTATTCGAAATGCATGTAGCTGACGTGATATTCGCCTCTTCTACAATTGATATATTTGCCTGTTGCGTTGTGGGAGTCACCCCTGAAGTGTCATGAGATGGGCCAGAGTTTTGCTGACTGTCGATGTCATCCCCTACCACTGCCCCTGTGGGAGGTTGGCCTGTGATGGGGGGAGCAGTGGTCCCTCCATTGTTTTCTGTCATAGGTGAGCCTCAAGGCTAATCCAGGAGAACGATCGAGGCCTAACGGTCTGGGAGGGAGGTCTGCCTGGGGCAGCTTGTGCTGAAACCTCCAAACCCTAGGAGATGGCGGTCGCCCTGGTGCAAAGCATTTTTCCTCTCAAAAGCCCACCTAGGGTTTAATATTATTCCTTTGGGTTTAATAGATTTTCCTCGGGTTTATTATTTCATTAGGTTTATAATATCATGGTCAACATAGGTTAACCATGGTCCTACGTCGCATTGTGACTTTGATTGTCTCAATATGAAAATCGATCATGATCAACCATGTTTATTTTAGGGTTTATAATATTTATCTTAGGGTTTATATACCTCAAGTTAGTCAATCATGGTCAATATGAAAATCAACCATGGTCAAACATGGTCCAATGTCACATTGTGACAAATATTGTCTCAGTATTAAAATTAACCATTGTCAACCATGGTCTCATGTCGCATTTTGACAAATATTGTCTCAATATGAAAATCAACCAGGTCAACCATGTTTATTTAAGGTTTTATATAATTTGTCTTTGGGTTTACATACCTTGGGTTTATGTTATACCCTTTGGTTTAATATTATTCCCTTGGGCTTATTAATCCTTTGAGTTTATAATTTCAATCATGGTCAACCATGATCAATCATGGTTAACCATGATCGATCATGGTCAACCATGGTAAATCATGGTCAAGCATGGTTAAGCATGTTCTATAAAATTAATCATGGCCCAATGTCGCATTATGACAAGGAATGTCTCAATATGAAAATAAACCAAGGTCAACCATGTTTATTTTAGGGTTTACAACCTTTAAATTAGGGTTTATATACCTTGGGTTTATAATATTAATCACTTGGGTTTAATATTATTCCATTGGGTTTATTATTCCTTTGGGTTTATAATATCAATCCCTTGGGTTTATAATATCAATCCTTTGGTTTTATTAATCCAAGGGTTCAACCATGGTCGACCATGGTATAATGTCGCATTGTAACAAAGATTGTTTCAATATGAAAATCAACCATGGTCAACCATGTTCATTTAAGTGTTTATAACTTTTGTCTTAGGGTTTATATACCTTTGGTATAGGTTATTCCCTTGGATTTTTAGTATTAATCCATTAGGTTTATAATATCAATCGTGGCCAACGATGGTCAACTATACTGATCAATCATGGTCAGCCATGGTTAACCATGTTTTATAAAATCAATGGTCAACCAAGTTCAATCATGGGCAACCATGGCCCAATGTCGCATTGTGACAAGGATTGCCTCAATATGAAAATCAATCTTGGTCAAACATGCACAACCATGGTCCAACGTTGCATTTTGACAAGGATTATCTCAATATGAAAATCAACCATGGTCAATTATGGTCAACATTGTTTATTTTAGGGTTTATAATATTTATCTTGCGATTTATATACCTTGGGTTTATAATATTATTCCCTTGGTTTATTATTGTGAGGTTTAGTATTATTCCCTTGGTTTATTATTGTAAGGTTTAATGTTATTCCCTTGGGTTTATTAATGTAAGGTTTAATATTATTCCCTTTGGTTTAATATTATTTCCTTGGGTTTATATTCACTTCTATTTTTAATATTAATCCATTGACTTTATTATTCCCTTTTGTTTATAAATTCATGGTCAACCCTGGTCAATCATGGTCAACGAAGGTCAACCATGTTTTGTGAAATCAATCATGTTCAACCATGGTCCAACATCACATTGTGACTAAGATTGCCTCAGTAGGGAAATCAACCATGGTCATGCATGCTCCATATTCACATTGTGACAAATATTGTCTTATATGAAAATAAATCTTGGTCAACCATGGTCCAACACCACATTGTGACATTGATTGTCTCAAAATCAAAATTGACCATGGTCAACCATGTTTATTTTAAGGTTTATAATCTGTATCTTAAGGTTTATATACCTTGGGCTTATAATATTAATTCCTTTGGTCTAATATTATTCTGTTGGGTTCATAGTCCCTCGGTGTTTTAGTATTAATCCCTTGGTTTTATAATATCAATCCCTAGGGTTTATTAATATAAGAGTTCATATTCCTACGATATAATACTAAAACCCCGAGGGAATAATATTAAACCAAGGGATAATAAACCTAAGGGATTAATACTAAAAATACAAGGGATTATAAACCCAAGGGAATAATATTAACCCAAGGGATTAATACTAAAAACAAAAGGGATTGTAAATCCAAGGGAATACTATTAAACCCTAGCGATTAATATTATAAACATAAGGTTCCTAGATGCGGGTGACACACTTGACACGGGTGGACAACAACGCACTGCAGAGATCTCCAATGAAATTCCCCACCTGTAGCAGATCCAATCGCTGTTATCTCCTCGCACGATCCTCCCAAAAACACAGATCACGTAGAATGGACAAGCCTGGTGTCACCTAACCCAGACCATCACCTCACCCTTACCTCCATTAATGACCATGATGCATAATCAGCAATACAACCACGCTTACCCCTCTACGCCTGCCCAACTACCTGAGCTCCACATGCAGATCACTCATTGCCTCTTTGACATTCCTCATCCACAATCCTATATATCCTCCCATTCTCGGCCCCTTCCCTCCCTCATTTTCCCTCCACTGCATTTAGCTCTTATGTTATGGTTTCTCGCTGCTAAAAACCAGCTGCGAAGTCTAAGTCATGGAGTGGAGCTGCGCAACCCCCCTCTACCTAGTGCATTGCATCTTGCGCACCTGCCCCCTGCCCCTGCAGCTTCTCCTGCCCCTGTGTTTCCCCCGCCACCCCTCCCAAGTGCGCAATGGCACCCAGGCTGCACCAACGCACAAGTCGTGGTGGATAGTGAGGGGCTCTCCCGGGCCGCTATCATCGAGGCGAGGACAAACGCCTCGAATGGATTGAAGGCTCCTCATCAAACTCTCCAGCTAGCCATCATTATGTTCCTTAGTAGCACACAGACTCCTCTAGGATCCCGACGCAAAGAGGAGGTCGTGGCACGAGGAGGTCCACCTTCACCCCCAGAGCTCCCTCTCCGCAGAGCATTCCGGCACCCCCGAATAGTACTACGCAGACCGATGAAGACACAGATATTTGGATCATGGATTCCGACAACATTTGGACGAAGGTTCCTGAAGGAGTAGATCCAAACTCCCCCATCCTCCTTGCTCCTTCAATTCTCCCCACACGCACTGCTGCTGAAGTGGAAGCTGCAATGGAAGCGGCTGTGGTGCAAGCCCATGCCTGTCCCATCATCGAGGAAAATCCCCCCGCAGTGATGATGAGGATGAAAAATGTATGCGTCGATGTTCAGTCTTATTTTGTTTTTTGTCATCTGTGCCCGCAGGGCTTTACTGTCATGTCCTACTCCTATGCTCCTAAATGTATCAGCGCTACTGCGCACAAAGTAATTCCTGCTCAGAATTTTTGACTGGGCCAACCCCCTCCCCCGCGACAGCCCATAAACAGTGTAACAAAGGTAGGGATTTGTTAAGCGCAGCTTACCAACACTCCCTGTAAACTATGTACTTTTATCATTTCGAAATTAATAGATTAGCACAACTTACAAAAAAAAATATATATTATAAACCTAAGGTTTATAAACCCTAGGGAATAATATTAAACCCTAGCGAATAATATTGAATCATTTGGTTTATTAATCTCTTAGGTTTAATATTCCTTTGGTTTATATCATTGGATTTATATACTTTGGGTTTATAATATTTATCCCTTCGGTTTAGAATTATTCCCTTAGATTTATAGTCCCTTGATTTTATATTCATTGGTTAATAATCTCTAATTGTAATCCCTTGGGTTTATAATATTACTATTATTAATTACTATTACTACTAATATTACTAATTAATATTACTATTATTATTAATTAATACTACTACTATAAATTCATATTTATATTATTGCTATTATTATTAAATAATTAATTTTTATTACATCATTTAAATTTAAATAATAATAAATAACATTTAATATTAAATAATAATAATAATTATTAATTATAATGATGATAATAATATTTTTATTGCAATAGAGTTTTGTATTATTGTTATATATTTATTAATAGTAAATATAAATGAAGCCATTAATTATATCAATCAAATTAATATATTAATGTAGTTGTGTCATATTAATTTTGTTAAATTTTTATCTTTAAAATAAATATTTTTATTTTTTTATTCTATATATATATATATATATATTATTTTTCTTTATGAAGAATTTTTTCGGTAATAATCACATACAAATGAACATTGTCGACACATTTCGAACCAACCAGTGTGGTTCAACATCCGGACTAGGTGAGAGATCAGATCCGGACATTGAGTTTAAATAGATGCAGAAATGGCTAAACTAGCCGTTAGGATAACGACTAGTTTGACTATGAAATTTAATAATCACTTGTTCCATTTTAATTGATTTAATTATTTACTAAATTATTAAATAAAATTATAACGACTAATTCTATTGAATTAATTTAAAAGTTTAAAAAATATATATTTTTAAATCTTTATATTTTATTTTATTTTATTTAGTTAAATAATAATAATAATTATTATTATTATTATTATTATTTATTTCTTTATTAATTCGTTGTTATTTAATTATTTATTACCTATTATATTTTTTAAGTATTTTTATTTATTTAACATTTATATTAAATAAATAAAAATACTAAAATATAATAGGTAATAAATAAAAATACTAAAATATAATAAATAAAAATACTTTCTCCTTAATTTTAAACCCCCTTCCCCTTAACAGCTTTAAGTTCCTTTACTCTTCTTCCTTTAATTTTTATTACTCTTCTTCCTTTAATTTTATTACTCTTCTTCCTTTAATTTTATTACTCTTCTTCCTTTACTTTTTATTACTCTTCTTCCTTTACTTTCTCCTTAATTTTAAACCCCCTTTCCCTTAACAACTTTAAATTCCTTGATTGATATTTCTCTTCTTATAATCAATTCCTCATCAAAATTTAATTAATTTAATGCAAAATTCTCTAGTTTCCATACAAAATTCTTAGCCTTAGCATTTTTTCACTAACTTTATATTGACTCCAATTCATAAATTTAATATTTGTATTATAATTTCAACCTTAATTCTTTGAATTTAATTCTAGTGTCCTATTATATTATTATATTAGATTATAAATCCAATAATTATAACATAATAATAATTTTAAATTTGATTATTTAACCCCTGAGTTGTCTACCAACACAATAGAATAGGAGAGGGCAGTTTTTTACTGGAATCAGGTAAAAAACAATTTCAAAAAATCACTTAGTTGGAGTGTTTGAATTGCATTTGGAGTTTTTTAACTGCATTTTGTATGGTAGAAATGGATTCAACACTATCAAAAACCTTTAGGGCACCCAAAATAACCCAAATTTTCAAAAAAAATTGTAAGAATTTTTCATAATCTTACTAGAATTAATGAGTTATTATATGGGTTTTTTAGACTACTGCATTTAACCCCCATTTTTTAAAATTTGATAAAATAAATATATTTATTTATACAAAATTTTCCCTATATTTCTAATTTTCATTTTTGTTAATTTTTATAAATCTAACCAGCCATGATTGATCTCTATAATAAACATATCAGATAATTTTAATTTTAATATTTCTTAGTTTGACTATGAAATTTAATAATCGTTTGTTCCATTTTAATTGATTTAATTATTTACTAAATTATTAAATAAAATTATAACGACTAGTTCTATTTAATTAGTTTAAAAGTTTAAAAAATATATATTTTTAAATCTTTATATTTTATTTTATTTAATTTAGTTAAATAATAATAATAATAACAATAATTATTATCAGGGTTTCCTAGCGACCCCTGTAACGGCGCAGTCTGTTCGCCCTCTGCCACAATATTCTGTTCGTATCCCTCCTCGCAACTGTAGCGCGCCGGTATCGTAAGCTCTACCATGGCTGACCCTCAGGGGGGGGGCCGCAAAGCCTTCCCCTTCAGCCGAGACAGAACATCAAGCGCAAAATCTGACAAGGCCTTCTGGTCCAGAACAAGGACACACAGATACAAGAGATTCCCTATTGCAAGACACGACAAACGCTCCCACTGATCAGTCAGATAAGCGCAGTGAAGAACAAGAGGGTGAGATTGGCCAAAAGGAAACGCCCAAGGTTACATCAACGACATGAAAACCCATAGCAGTGGAACGACCTAAGATAGAACTTCCTAGCCACAGAATCAATGGACAAATCCAGTACATGAGGGACCATGCTCTCATTGGAAAATTTATTGGATACTGGCCAACTGAAAAAGCTCTGCAAGGATGGATCTCGGCCAAATGGAAACCCAAGGGACATGTTACCCTGCAGCGAGGTCCAAAGGGGTTTTTCACTGCGATATTCATTTGCATCGAAGATCGGAACAGGGTCATGGATGAAGGCCCTTATTTCTTCAACTCCGCAGGTCTGTATTTAAGGGAGTGGGTTGAGAGATTTAACCCTGACAAGGAGGATTTAAGCTGGGCACCAGTTTGGATCTGGATGTACTCGCTCCCACTGGAATACTGGGATGAAGATTCGCTGAGAGACATTGGCAAGGGGTTGGGAGAATTCATAAAAATAGCTGAAGAAATGAAGCTGCGCAGATACACCTCCTATGCCCATATTTGCATTTTCATGCGCCTGGACAAGCCCCTTCCGGATTCGGTAAGTCTCTACCATGATGACTTTGAATGGATTCAGCCCTTAGATTTTGAACATGTTCCCTTTCGCTGTCACAAATGTCATGCACTTGGTCATCTTTTCAGGGACTACCCTCTGAATGCTAAACCCCAAACCTCTGACCCCTTAGATAAGTCGGCCCAAGATGGCTTCACCAAAGTAGCTAATCGAAAAAGAGCGCATAAAAAACCTTCCTCCGGGAAAAAACCCCAGCAGGACGACGCCTATGTTCCATCCACAAGAAATATTTTTGAGGTTCTAGAAAAAACCTCGGCAGACCCTCCTCAGAACACCTCGCCAATCCCACCGATGACCCTTTCTACCTCCCCCCCAACATCGGTCGGGCTCTACTCCCATTCCCTCACCCCTGAATGATAACTCTGGAATCCCTAAAGCGACTCAAAGGATCCGAATTGGAAGCCAAATGGCATGGACGTTCATTACATCCCCAGTCAGCCTCTGCAATCTACATTCACCTCAGCAGAAAGCAGTCAAACACAACAAATGGAAGAAGAACTGGAAAGCATTGATTTGGGAGGTCTTGACATTTTTGAACTGGAACAAGCATGTAGAAGGAAAGACTATGACAAGATTCAAGAGCATCAACGCAACACCCTGGAAGTCATCATCTCCAGGGCTTACCAGCAACAACAACTGGGCATACAACCAGGCAGTCAATGGGATGGCAGCTTTTTTCCTAAAGATTCCAAAAAACAGGGAAGAAAGACCGATCTTCAAAGAACTATCACAATAGGGAAAATCCTGGTGGACTTAGGCAGATATGCTAAGTTGACAAAGTACTATAAACCCACCACTAATAGTGAATCATGAAGCTCACTTCATGGAATTTAAGAGGGCTCAACAGCCCCGGGAAATTCAAAATGATAAAAAACATGATAAAGCAGGAGCAACCCCAAATCTTCTTTATGCAGGAAACAAAATGTACCAGCAACACTCTTGGTCAAATCCTCTCTCGAGCATGGCCAGGTTGCCACTCGGTTGCAGTGGATGCTTCAGGTGCCTCGGGGGGACTGGCAATCGCCTGGAACACGCAAGCCATCGCGCTCTCAGACTTTCATGCTTCCCATCATATCATTCAGGCCACTTTTCATATCATCGGCACTAACATTCATGGACATCTCACCAATGTCTACTTCCCTCAGGAAGCATGCAACAAAATTGCTCTTCTTGACACAATAGAAGTGCTCAACCTCAATAGACTCCACCCTCTCTGGATCATTGGAGGAGACTTCAACATGATTACCAAGCTGGAGGAAAAGCAGGGAGGCCGAGCCAAGCTGGATCAGGAGAATAGCCACTTTAAAGACTTTATCCAAAACAATTTGTTAATCGATCTGCAATTCTGTAATGGAATGCACACCTGGAGCAATCACAGGGCAGGACGGCAACAAATCGCTTCCAAACTAGACAGATTCCTCATCTCTGACAATGTAGTACATCTCGGAGGCGACATCTTGGCATCCATCCTTCCATTTTCAGGCTTAGACCACTGGCCGATCTCACTGCAATGGCAAAGATCAGGCAACTCCACTAGGCGTCCTTTCCGCTTCGAAGCTTTTTGGCTCACCCACCCCGCTTTCAACGACCTCATCCGATCCACCTGGACTAACTCCCCTTCGCCAGAGGGATAAAAAATGTATCAGTTTCAACAAAAACTCAAATTCCTGAAATCCCAAATCAAGAGCTGGAATCAAGAGACTTTCGGAAACATCTTCCAGGCACAGCAAGATTTAAACAAAGAAATGAGAGATCTCCAACAACAGATAATCGCAGAGGGCTACAAGGAAGGGACTTTGGAAAAGGAAAAGCTCATTCACAATCAATTGGAGGAGCGCAGAAAGCAGGAATAAATTCTATGGAAGCAAAAATCCCGAATCAGATGGCTGAAAGAAGGTGAAAGGAACACCAAATTCTTCCACAGAACTACAATACAGAGAAGAATGCACAATACCATCTCTTTCATACAAAAGCGAGAGGGGGACCGAGTGGAAAGCCATGCAGAGATCGAACAGGAGTTTATCAATCACTTCAAATAGGTCCATCAAGAACCTCAAATTGATAGACGGCCTGCAATTGACAAGATCACTCAAAATGTGCCAAAGCTCATCATAGAAGAACACAACCAACTTCTTCTTCGACCTGTCTTGCCTCAGGAGGTGGACCTAGCTATGCACCAGCTCAAGGAAGGAAAAGCCCCTGGTCCGGACGGCTTCACCACTACCTTCTTTCACTCTTTTTGGGATCTCATCAAAGAGGAGGTATGGCAAGTGGTTGAGGAATCACGCACTCTTCATTGGCTTCTGCTAGCTCTGAACTCAACTTTCATCGCCCTAATCCCTAAGGAAGAGAACATCAGTACTCCGGAAAAATTCCGTCCAATCACTCTATGCAATGTAATTTATAAGGTGATATCCAAAGTCATTGCTAACAGGTTGAAGCCGCTATTGCCCTTACTCATATCTCAGGAACAATCTGGATACGTTGAAGGACGACAGATATTGGATGGCATCATACTCACTCATGAAATCATACACTCTCTCAAGCACTCCAAACAGGCAGGTATGCTCCTCAAGATTGACCTCTCCAAAGCCTTTGATAAAATAAGCTGGATCTATATTCAAAAAATGCTTACAGCCTTTGGTTTCTCCCCAATGTGGGTTCGGTGGATTCTGAGCTTAATTTCCTCTACATTTTTATCGATCCTCTTAAATGGGGTTCCCTCATGACCTTTCAGCCCCTCCAGAGGTATTTTACAAGGAGATCCTCTCTCCCCATTCCTTTTTGTTCTTATGGCGGAAGGTCTGGGATGCCATATTAAACATGCACTCCTCTCCCAGTATCTCAAGGGTTTGTCTGTTCACAACTCTCCAGCTATTACTCATCAACAATTTGTCGATGAAAACATGTTGTTTGGGTACCCCTCTGTTCAGGAAGCCTCCATCTTCAAATCCATTCTGAATGATTTCTCTGAGGCCTCAGGGATGAGTATAAACACGGCCAAATCACAGATTTTCTTCTTTCACACCCCACCTGTTACTCAGCATGCCATAGCCCTCATCCCGGGCTTCTCCATCGCCTCCTTACCCTCCAAATACCTTGGTGTTCCTTTAATAGACTCTGCCATCAAGCACACCTCATGGCGTATGCTCCTGGAGAAACTTGAATCTCGTCTCACCCTTTGGACACATAGAACTCTGAATATAGCTAGCAGATCAGTGCTAATCAAAGCTGTGTTTCAGGCGATGCCTCTCTATCTTTTCTCTATCTTGGCAATGCCTAAATGGGTCCTGGAAAAAAAAAAAGCTCTACAACGCAATTTTCTTTGGGGTGCAACAGGCACACATCACAAATGGGCATTGGAAAAATGGTCGACAACATGCCAGCCAAAAGAAAACGAGGGCATAGGTCTGAGAGATCCTCAGCACAACAATGAAATAATGGGTGCAAAAATATGGTGGCAATGGCTCTCTTCTCCCAACAAGCCATGGGAAGTGCTCTGGACTGCCAAGTACGCCAATCACAGACCAACGGAAGAGCTAATCAAATTCACTCCCACTGAAAAGGGATCACTAATATGGAACGCTGCCAGACAACACTACTCGGTCATCCAACAACACAGCTTCTGGGAAATACGGAACGACAACACTACAAGGTTCTGGACGGACGCCTGGCAACAACTTCCAAAGCTCAACAGCATCTACAGTCAGCCTCCTAGCCAAGAGTGGGAGGAGCAACAACAGGAATCAGTACAACAACAATGGACTCCGGAGACAACACAGGGATACAGACAATGGAAGCAGATTGACAGACTGATCAGGAATGCAGACGATCAGGCTAAGGAGGTCATGGAGCGTGAACTCCAGAATCGGCGTATTATAACTTCCGAAGGCAGGTACATTCTAAGATGGGGATATACCCCAAAAGGGTCTTTCTCCACCAAAGAGGCTTACAAAATTATATGCAATGATCTAATGCCCCTGGATCCTATCTGGAGCAGAATTTGGTCACCGGGTACCTGGTCCAAAGTCTCTTTTTTCCTCTGGCTTATGGGGCACCGGAAAATCCTCACTTGGGATAATCTTCAGAAACAAAACTTTCATGGGCCCTCCATTTGTCCCAATTGCACCTCTCAGGAGGAAACTCTCCAACACCTCTTGAATTCTTTCCCTCTTGCCATCCAACTGTGGGAGAAGGCTAGCTCCCATTGTCAAAAGAATTGCAGAGTGTCCGATGATATAATCAACTCCATTCGACATTGGCACCAGAACCCTTATAAAAGCGAACTTCTCAACCAACTATGGAGATTGATTCCCGGTCTTCTCCTCTGGACAATTTGGAAAGAAAGGAACAAGTGCATATTCAAAGATCAAAGCACTCCTTTAGACATCATTTGGGGCAACCTTTGTCTTAATCTCAAAGAGACCTTGGATCTTCAAACCTGGCATCCGGAAGATTACCCCACTCTTGCACATGAGAAAGCCATCTGGGAGAATTGGAACATACAACTTCCTCAAAGTACGCACAATCACAGACCCTCAAAAGGCCATAACATCAGAAAGCTCTCTTGGACCCCCCCTCCTAAGTTCTCTTTCAAACTCAATTTTGATGGAGCTTCAAAGGGCAATCCCGACAAAGCTGGATTTGGCGGCATATTTAGAGATCATGAGGGTTTTCCTCTACTATTCTTCTACGGTAACATTGGATGGGATACAAACAATTCTTCCGAATTGGAGGGTCTCTGGCAAGGTCTACTCCTTTCCCAGCGACATGGCTTCCATCCTCTGGAGGTAGAAGGTGATTCCCGAATCCTCATCAATGGCCAATCAACTCCTCAATGGGACACATGCGCACAAAATTGCTAATAGTTGGAGACTCGAAGCCAGATTGGAAGCACTTGAACAATGGCTCCATACCAATCGGGCCATCATATTCCAACACGTTAAAGGTGAAGGCAACAAGGTCGTTGACCTTCTTGCCAATGTGGGGGTGGATAATGGGCACAGTCTACTCATTGGAGCTATTGACATAATTCAGAACCATGATAAAAAACGGGAGTGCAAAACACTTATCCAAAGGGATGCAACTCTCCCAGATGCGGGTGTACAGACAGACATTTAACTCGATGGGACAGAGGTGCGGCGAGGTGGGCCGACACCTGCCCACCCAGGACATGGCGGATATTTGGCCATTGTGCGACGGATCATTGCATTTACATTTCGCAGATATCAACGACATTGTTTCAAATGGTTCATGACTTCACTTCACACCCATCGAGCTGGTTTCTGCCCTCGCATGCTCCTGCTCGGCTCACTTCAATGCTTCAGTTATGATGGGGGATTTACGATGTGTGAGAGGGAAGGTTAAATGGCGGGGTGGCGATGAGCCTTCTGTGGAGTTGTCTCAGTCGCACCGCGTCCGTTTCTATCTGGTCTTTGGTCCCAATTATGCTTTCAATCTGTATTGTGTCGGTTTTACCATACCTGGTGTCTCGCGCTGCTTGGAGGGGGAATTTCTTTTGGAGCTGTGCTCTGGTCCGATAGTGGTGCTGCCTCCACTGGACCCTTGGCACTTTACTCGGGTCTCAGGATTCCTTTCGAATTGTTATTCCCCTGCCATAACTGTTGTTTGGTCTCAATTGGTCCCCCCTATGCCTCGTCTGCGCCACAGAATGCGAAGCCGCAGAGGCGGCACCAGGGGTCGTCCTTTGAGCGCGCAGTCCAGCCCTTCTTCGGTTTCGCCATCTCTCTCCAGCGGCATGTTGGCTGGCCACTACCCCCGAACCCGCAGTGGGAGAGGGCGTTTTCCTGATACTTGCCATTGCTGGAGCTCCCCTGCTCCCCGACCTCCGGCCACCTCGCCTCCCCCCACTACTGGTTCTGTGCGCTTCACCTTCAACAGCTCCCTGATACGCCCACGGATTATTGCTCTCTTTACGGTGGTCTTCCATGAGGAAGCCCAATTGGGGGAGTCTAGCGCACATTCAGCAGGACTTGGGGCGGAATTTGCCCAGACTTCGAACATCCAGATGGGGGTTGGCAGCGCGTCGATGAAGGTTCCGGAGGCTCTAGCTAGCAGCGTTCAAGATGTGATTATGGCTCCAGCTGATCCAGGTCCCTTAGAATCCGAAGATGCTCTTGCCAGAGATTTTCTTGCTTCAGGTTGGTGTCGTATTGTTGAAGAACTTCCAGATGACTAGACGGCTTATTGTAAGGCTTTTTTCTTTCCCTGCGGCCCAAACTATTGGGCATGTTTCTGTGCAAACGGTTATGTGGATTTTTGGCTTCTTTTTGTACACTTTTGGTTCCATGCAAACTCAGGAAGATCACAACTTGCTCCCCTACGTGGGTTTTGGCAATCTTTTTCAGACTGGTTTCCCTGTCAATGGGAAATCTTCATATGTGTTTTTCATGATAATTCTGCCTCCAAGGAAGTAGTTTTTTACTGCGGTCACGATGTAATTTTATCCCTTTATTAATAGATTAATCTTATTTAGAAAATAATAATAATAATAATAATTATTTATTTCTTTATTAATTCGTTGTTATTTAATTATTTATTACCTATTATATTTTAGTATTTTTATTTATTTAACATTTATGTTAAATAAATAAAAATACTAAAATATAATAAATAAAAATACTTTCTCCTTAATTTTAAACCCCCTTCCCCTTAACAGCTTTAAATTCCTTTACTCTTCTTCCTTTAATTTTTATCACTCTTCTTCCTTTACTCTTCTTCCTTTAATTTTTATTACTCTTCTTCCTTTACTTTTTATTACTCTTCTTCCTTTAATTTTTATTACTCTTCTTCCTTTACTTTCTCCTTAATTTTAAACTCCCTTCCCCTTAATAGCTTTAAATTCCTTGATTGATATTTCTCTTCTTATAATCAATTCCTCATCAAAATTTAATTAATTTAATGCAAAATTCTCTTAGTTTCCATACAAAATTCTTAGCCTTAGCATTTTTTCACTAACTTTATATTGACTCCAATTCATAAATTTAATATTTGTATTATAATTTCAACCTTAATTCTTTAAATTTAATTCTAGTGTCCTATTATATTATTATATTAGATTATAAATCCAATAATTATAACCTAATAATAATTTTAAATTTGATTATTTAACCCCTGAGTTGTCTACCAACACAATAGAATAGGAGAGGGCAGTTTTTTACTGGAATCAGGTAAAAAACAATTTCAAAAAATCACTTAGTTGGAGTGTTTGAATTGCATTTTTTATGGTAGAAATGGATTCAACACTATCAAAAACCTTTAGGGCACCCAAAATAACCCAGATTTTCAAAAAAAATTGTAAGAATTTTTCATAATCTTACTAGAATTAATGAGTTATTATATGGGGTTTTTAGACTACTGCATTTAACCCCCATTTTTTAAAATTTGATCAAATAAATATATTTATTTATACAAAATTTTCCCTATATTTCTAATTTTCATTTTTGTTAATTTTTATAAATCTATCCACCCATGGTTGATCTCTATAATAAACATATCAAATAATTTTAATTTTAATATTTCTTAGTTTAACTATGAAATTTAATAATCGCTTGTTCCATTTTAATTGATCTAATTATTTACTAAATTATTAAATAAAATTATAACAGCTAGTTCTATTTAATTAATTTAAAAGTTCAAAAAATATATATTTTATTTTATTTAATTTAGTTAAATAATAATAATAATTATTATTATTATTATTATTATTTATTTCTTTATTAATTCGTTGTTATTTAATTATTTATTACCTATTATATTTTTTAAGTATTTTTATTTATTTAACATTTATATTAAATAAATAAAAATACTAAAATATAATAGGTAATAAATAAAAATACTAAAATATAATAAATAAAAATACTTTCTCCTTAATTTTAAACCCCCTTCCCCTTAACAGCTTTAAGTTCCTTTACTCTTCTTCCTTTAATTTTTATTACTCTTCTTCCTTTAATTTTATTACTCTTCTTCCTTTAATTTTATTACTCTTCTTCCTTTACTTTTTATTACTCTTCTTCCTTTACTTTCTCCTTAATTTTAAACCCCCTTTCCCTTAACAACTTTAAATTCCTTGATTGATATTTCTCTTCTTATAATCAATTCCTCATCAAAATTTAATTAATTTAATGCAAAATTCTCTAGTTTCCATACAAAATTCTTAGCCTTAGCATTTTTTCACTAACTTTATATTGACTCCAATTCATAAATTTAATATTTGTATTATAATTTCAACCTTAATTCTTTGAATTTAATTCTAGTGTCCTATTATATTATTATATTAGATTATAAATCCAATAATTATAACATAATAATAATTTTAAATTTGATTATTTAACCCCTGAGTTTTCTACCAACACAATAGAATAGCAGAGGGCAGTTTTTTATTGGAATCAGGTAAAAAACAATTTCAAAAAATCACTTAGTTGGAGTGTTTGAATTGCATTTTTTATGGTAGAAATGGATTCAACACTATCAAAAACCTTTAGGGCACCCAAAATAACCCAGATTTTCAAAAAAAAATTGTAAGAATTTTTCATAATCTTACTAGAATTAATGAGTTATTATATGGGTTTTTTAGACTACTGCATTTAACCCCATTTTTAAAAATTTGATCAAATAAATATATTTATTTATACAAAATTTTCCCTATATTTCTAATTTTCATTTTTGTTAATTTTTATAAATCTATCCACCCATGGTTGATCTCTATAATAAACAGATCAAATAATTTTAATTTTAATATTTCTTTTTTACTTGGTCAATTTATCAACTTTCTCTTAATTTTTCCATCTCTAACGACTAGTTTTGTTTATTAAATAATTTAATTTAATTTTGATTTTAAATTTAAATAAATCAATCATATTTTTTACTTTATCAAAGTTTTATCAATTTTTTATCTCTCAAACGGTTAATTTTTCCCCTTATCTATATATTATGGTCCAACACTCTTCTTATCATTATCTGTTCAACTTCTTGCCTCTGAAATGGGTGAAATATTCACAAGAAATACCAGGCTTTTCAAACAAAATACATAAATTTGAGAAATTATATATAATTCAAAATTCAAAATTATATTTTTAAATTAATTTATAATTATAGTAATAATAAATACCATGATTATATATTTTAAAAAATATATAATTTATTTATTTTTAGGAAAATAAGTTAATGATGTTAAAAAATATAATAGATTTATATATTTTTATTTAAGAAGAAATTAAATTAAAGAATACTATTAGGTAAAGAATTATAGTTATATATTATTATTAGGTAAAGAATTAAAGTTATATATTATTCATAAGTGTATGATTTTATTAAAGATAGTTTAAATGGTTTAGTAAAAGTAAAAGTTTGTGTTTTAAAATTATTAATAAATTATTTTAGATGATCAAGTTTTGTTTATATATTAAGATAGGTATTTGAGATTCTATTGATTTAATGTTAAAATATTAATTTTAAAGATTATAAATTTATCATGGTTAAAATATATATATATATATATTTTAATTTAAAATAACATTGAACGGGTTCATGATAATAAAATTTTCTTATCATTAAAAATAAAATAAAATAGTAATTGTTTTTTAGATTAAAATATAGTTTTTATTTACAATTTTTCAGTTAAAGTAAAATTTAATGCTATTTTCTTTAAATTAAAATGACAAGTTAACCACTTAGATACACCAACTTAACTACTCAAAATTAAAATATATCCTAGAAAAATGAAAATACACCTATTTAAAACTACTAATAATTCAAAATTGTCTTTCTTTTAAATCAAGTGATAAATCAGCAAATTAAAATGACAAGTTAACCACTTACATACACCAACTTAACTACTCAAAATTAAAATATATCCTAGAAAAATGAAAATACACCTATTTAAAACTACTAATAATTCAAAATTGTCTTTTCTTTTAAATCAAGTGATAAATCAGCACGGATTTCTAAATAGAAACGATTTCCAGCTATCCTTGCAATCAATTTTACAAATTTATTTAAAATAAAAAAACCCTACAATTCAAATTTGATCCGGTGTCACGTCAGTGCGGGTATCCATCAATATTTGGTAATGTCAGTCAACTTTCGTATGTGTCTCGTTAAAATAAATATCATAAAGATTTAATTTTATTTAATATTTTTCCTATACAAGTTTCTGCGGTCTGATTCAACTTTATTTAAAATAAACAAACCCTACAATTCAAATTTGATCTGGTGTCACGTCAGTGCGGGCATCCATCAATATTTGGTAATGTCAGTCAACTTTCGTATGTGTCTCGGTAAGATAAATTTTATAAAGATTTTATTTTATTTAATATTCTTCCTATACATGTTTCTGCGGTCTGATTCTTAGGGTTATGAAATTTTTCGTGGGTTTATGATCAGTGGATGTGTCTGATTCTTAGGGTTATGAAATTTTTAATTAAGGTTATGAAAATTTTAATGGATTTATGATTTCAGTGGAGGTGTTGGAGATATAAATTTGAGTTGTGAAATTTTTAAAATTTTAATGTTTAAAGATTTTTTTAAAGTGTTAAATCTAGGACGTGTCTACCGAGCCCGCGTTTTGGCCTGGACGGCAGAAATCCGCCGGAATCCGGTCAACTAAATTTGCAAAAATCAGGTAGTTGCAGTGCTTGGAATCCATTTTTGACAGTGGAAATGGATTCAACACTATCAAAAACCCCTGGGGCACTCAAAATACTAATGTTTAACAACTATAAACTATAAACAAGTTTCTGGGCAAAACTTTGCCGGATTTTCTGAAAATCGTTCCCAGATTTTGGGTCAAAACGCGGGCTCTTTAGACTACGGTTTAAATTATATTGATATAAAAAATTATTAACTAAATTCCAACGAAAAACTCCAAAACATTTAAATATAACATTATTGTACATTACTTGTAAATGTGGCGCAGCATGTTTACGTATGACAAGGACTTGCATTTTTTTTTGACACCTCCACTTTCCACACTCCCCGATTGACTACACCGACGGAAATGATTCTGATGTTTCTCCGTTACCACATTTGCCCCATTTAACACGGAATAATTCATTACAGCATGGCCCTCACGTCTTTCTGTCCGTCTAGCGGCGGAGCCTCTTGAGGGCCCACGTCCTTTCTTTCGCGTCCGTGGGTTGTTTTTCCGGCCCCACATAGGAATGGAATATTTTTTGGTGATATTTTTGTTTGGAAAATAATGGAAATTTAGTATAATTTTTGGTAAAAATTTGGTAGAATTTTTTTAAAATTAGAGTGCTAATGTTTAAGCTTTAAGATTTTGAACGTTTTATGGTGTTAAATCTATTTCTATTGTAAAAAAAATTAAAAAAGATAAGGAAACTCAGATAAGGAGTAAGGTGTTCATGGGAGTTTGTGGGTGGGTGAGAAAGAGCACGCCCTGAGAACGAGGGGTCTACGTAACGCAGACTTGGGTCTGAGTCATACGTAAAAGAGATAGCACAGTTTTGGGATGTTAACACTAGTGTTTGGTCCACTGTTTGTTTCAATTATAAGGAATTACGCTTTTGCATGATTTGATGGACAAGTTTCCTGATGCAAAATGGTGAGATGGCTTGTGGGTCAGCACGCTCGAGGAGTCCCACCGCTCGTGGGCGTTCCAAGAGCCCTGTTGGTCGCGACCGTGGTAGAAGGGACAAGGGGAAAGCAATTGAAGGCCAACCCAACTCCCCTTGGAGCAAGCCAAGAGGGCGCACGCTGGCCATTGACGTAATTCAAGAGGCAGCAATGACGTACCATGAAAATACTTCAGAGGAAATTCAAAATCTTATAGAAAAGTGGGAGGCAGACATAAGCAAGTAGGCAGAGACAGAGATGGCCACTGAGGAGTGGAAAGATCTAATTTCAGACCCGGGGAAAGCCAGAGGTAGGCTCAGGGAATTCAGAGAGACCCTGTTCCTTTACTAGTCTATGAAAAGTATTCTCGGTAAAGCTCTAGAACAGATTTCAATGACCCTGGTGGCTCTAGCCCAGGACTTCCTAGATTACAAGATGGAATTTGATAAGTTTCAGTTTCAGTTTGAGTAATCTTCGACTCGTTAATTTTGTTTGTTGATTACTAGATACATGCAGATAGCTTTTAAATTTCAAATGTTCAATAGATATGATAGGCAAATCGGTAAAGACAATGTAAGTGTGAATATGCAGGGCATGTTTGTTTGGTTTAACAAACTTAAGATACTCTTTTCTTGGATAGCATACCACGCCATCAAGTGGCCAACAAAACCGGTTTTCCATCCTAAGCAAGTTGAGACCACCAAAGTGTAATATATATATATATGAATGTATGTTAAATAAAAAATAAATAAAATTAGAGTACTAAGAAGCTTAAAAAAAAAACAAAAAATCATCTAAATGAAATTGAAAACGCCGTTCCATGGAGGTGACCGGGTACGCCGCATTGACGATCGAGCACTTCGTTCGTTATTTTTCGATGATGGTGCCGGTGCTTTAGTCAATCATTTCGGAATCCGTTGGTTGTTGTAGTTATCGTGAAGTACCCTAGAGTTTACTAGGGCGATCAATAAATCTAATGTTAAAGTTTTATTAATGGTAAGGACAGTATATGTTACTTGTTAGATTATATTGCCCCGCATATTAATAGAGCTATAGCATTAAATTTATTGATGGTCAGCAACATTCATGTATCGTGAAGACTTTAAACTCCAACCAGGTCAGAGGTTGTTTCTTTCCGCTAGTGAAAATAATTATTTATGTCTCTCGCAAAGTGGGTTATGAAATTTTAAAAAGTATGCTATTTAATTCATGTCTGACTATACCTTATTTATTTAATTCATGTCTGACTATACCTTGTTTATTATATATAAGTTGAACAGCACATCCATCATCACATGTGGCCCACGTTGGTCATAGTTGTTAGAAGCTTATTAGCAAACTTAAAGACTTGTATAGAAAATTTTCGGTGATAAAAACTTACAGACTTTTTAATATTCTGAAAACTTAAAAGGCTGAAGTTATGCCACATAATATATGCTGATATCTTTTATAACATAAACTTTCTCGATATATTCCTGCTGATATTACAATGGAGACACGCATTTAACATGATAATACTTTTTGCCAAAAAATTGACGCGAATCCAAAACCTAAAATTATATTTTACCGGCAGGTCATATTACAGGCCTACGCGACGCGGCGTGGAAATTATTCTGCAATATCATCTACTAATTGAATTGACATCCACTGATAAACCAAAGCTTTTTTCCAATATTTAAGTGGGAGAAATAGCAGACATGAGTCCTGCCATGCTATTCTTTAACTCCCTTGCCGTTTGCTAGACTCTTCCGACTAAAGCCAGATCACAGAGCTATATAAATATATAGCTTCCCCTGAGTTGCATAAACCCAATCTTGCTTATGCTTTTTTCATTATATCTGCTTTGTTATCCATACAGTTTGTTACAGCAGCTCTTCGCTGCAGCCGAACTATCATCACCGTTGTGTTCCGTGTTCGAATCTCCGGCCCGTCTTTCAAGCATGTCTGCCACGCTCAGAAAGCGGTGCCTAGAGCCGGAGGCTCTGCCGGACTTCACTGAACTTCGGGAGTCCAAACGCTTCAATGGCATTTGCGAAGAAACGGATCTGTTTCTCCATTTGCCCCTAATAGAGAAAACCCCAGCAGAAAATGAAGAAGTCAATGAAGAATGCGCTTCCAGTGAGGATTTCGTAACTGGTGTGATGAGAAGCCTGGAGGAAGAGATCAGCGCCACATGTTCCACTTTTTATGCTCCCGTCTCGGGGGATAATAATTCGTCGGCCTACGATATTTGTAGCGTCCATGAGGGCCAAACTCTAATTTCGGACTCAGATATTGATCTGTGTTACCTCCTAGAGGCTTCAGACGACGAGCTCGGCATTCCCTCGAGCCCAATTCTGGACTCTAAGAACGAGTTCTGTCAACCTCCGAAGGAGACCTTCACCGCCGAGGGTTTGTCCGCGACCCCGGATCTGAAATGCCAGGGTGAAAATTGGGATTTTGTCGATGAATTTCAAAATTATCAACACTTTGCTTTGTTGGAAAATGCGTGGGATGCGAACCACGTGCAGGATTATACGAACAAAGATTTTTCCGGCCAGGAAATGTTATTTGAGGGGGATTTTCCTGCGGCATGGACTTTGGAAACTGCCGGTTATATGTAATCAACGGGCTGCTCGCATCATTTCTAAGACGAAAATACCCGTTCTTCAAATCGGTTGGCAAAGTTTACAGCAGACTTTCCAGAATTGTGAGACACATTAGTTAAAGAAGAGATTTTAACACCACATTTTGGTACTGCCAGCGGTGAATATGTGTCAGCGCTTTTGGAGGTCACTAACGGAGTCTCTCCATCCTCACCCCGCCAAAAGTTCAGCTGTGTGTGAAGGCAACAGCCAAAACTTCTGTTGTTAAACCCCTTACCCCGGCTCCAATATTAAAGTTTGGTGTTAATGTTTACCAATCCATAGAACCGATAAAAGAACATGTTTAAATTATTTGGTATATATACTATATGACTTTCCTTTGCAATTTTCATCGTGGTGGCCATTTAGCGTATGTGGATGTAGATTTTGCTTTTCGCTTTGCTCGTTCATTTCCTAATTCACGTGGAAGGATTCGAAATGTTGACCATTATTTTATGATAGTGTAGATAATCCGGATTCCCAATTCTGCAATTAACTATAACTAAAAAAATTTGAGAACCATAAAAAGAAATATGTTATACATGTAAATTATTAGTTCATATAACTTTTATTATAATATCATGTAAAGTAAATAAAAATAATATAAAACATAATATTAAAGAAAAAATAATATGCTATATATATTTAATTAGCTGTGGTTTAACTAGACTGTTTTTTTGGGTGCTTGTAAATCCACATTATAATTATCGAACTTTAATATTTTGGGTGCCTTACAGGTTTTTGATGGCGCTAACTCCATTTCCACCATCAAAATCATGATTCAAACATTGTTATTTCTTAAATTTTTTTAGCCCGGATTCCAGCCAATTTTAGTTATCTAGACAATTCCTCCGTCTCGTTAGACAACTCCATTTAATTATTAATTTATATAAACAATATAATTTCATGTTTAGTAATTAGAAATTAAAAAAATGCTTGAGATGTTTAAACCTTATATTTTTCAAAAATATTTTATTTTAGTTAACTTATATGAATATTAACTTTATATATTTATATATAGAAAATTAGTTAAAATAAATATTTTAATGTTGTATATAATAAAATATGTAAAATAAGTTATAAATAAAATATTTTAATATAAATTAATATTAATGTATGCTTAACCATATATATTATTTAAAAATACAATTTTAACCATAAAAAAAATAGAGATTGTTTTCTTTCACTTTAAAATAAATTTACACTCAAAATTAAATCCATGTTTAATATAAATCTATTTTAGTTGGTTGAGATTATAAATCTATGTTAGTTGGTTGAGATCACTAAATTGTATTTTTAATTGGGTGTAAGCGAGCATCAGTGCACGCTCAATTGCCAACGTTTACGATTCGCTTACACTGATATTTGGGGCATGACAAAAATATTTTAAAATCGAAATTCTGGCCCTTTTTAATTTTTTTCTTTAATAATTACATTACTTTAATTATAATGATATAAAATTAGAAATATGTGACCAGAAAGACAAATGTGAGTAGTTTGATCAATCTCTGTAAAAGAAGATACGGAGAGAGTTCGTAAAAGCAAATTCATGTATAAATCTTTTAGACATATCTTAAAATAGAGCAATAATATGACATCGAGTATGTAAGGGATTACAAATTAGCAAATTCATTGCTTCATCCTTTCTCATCATCGTCCCAATAAAATAATGTAGGATGTAGAGAATGATATTTAGGTATTACGTAATAGTGAATGGAAAAAAAGGGGGTTAGATAATTTGGGAGGTAGAGTATATGTTTAGGTATTATGTAATAGTGAATGAAAAAAGAGGGGTTAGAATAGTTATAATTTTTAAATTTAGAGGGTAGAAAATATAGTAAATGTGAAAATATAGCAAAAGCAGTTGGAAGCAAATATTGGAACATATATTTAATAATATTTTATTTATTAAACACTTTGTAACTTAAGGGGAGCGAAAGTATACATAAAATTTATTCATAGAGTTATTGAGTTTATAATATTTTTTGAAGTTTCAAGTTGCCTTATTGTCTTCAATCATGTTTCTAACAAAATGATATTGCTCATTAATATGCTAAATTTAGTTTGATAAGAAGGGTTTTAGCCATAGAGATTGGTGCTTTCATTGTCATAATTTACCTTTACAAATTTCTTAACAAAACCAAAGACATCACATCTACAACCATATAGCCACCTTACTAGAATGATTGGTTGCCATGTATATCTATAGTTGAAATTGAAACTATAATGCCCCTCTTGTTCATCCCACTATTCACTCTACTGAATAGGTTAAACGCATAACGTCTTGTCAATCAAGAACTCCAACTTATTCTACATCAACAAAACCCTATACATTCATCACTATGTTCGAGGTTTTCCTTGATAGAAAATTGCATAATTTGAAGTGCCATGGAAATATCCTCAAACCATCTTTACAACTATGTAACGTTTCTTCCTTCGTTTGACATATATCTGCTCAAAATTCCCACTATATAAGCAATGTATGGTTTAACATAAACCATAACATCAAGCTTCCAACAATGCTTGTAAAGAGAACATGAGATATGGACACCCGCATGAAGATGATGGTAAAAAAATTGGTAATCCAATGCATAGAACATATGTGATTTCTTAGAAACACACATGCATTCCTAATCATATAGTCTAAATGCTCCTTGAACCACCACACATGCTTGCTAACTTAGATTTTTCAAGAACACGCACATTCTTGATGTGCGTGCAAATTTCTAAAATCGTGAACAAATTTTCAAAAGTGGGTGTGTGCTTTTTAGGAATGAACATGCACATTTATAATTTTACATGTAATTTCAAGAGTGTGTGTTTATGACTATAGCCTTGGAGAGTGAGGGAGTGAGGGAGGGAGAGAGAGAGAGACAAAGCTATGGGGACTATTGTTGTAAATGAGGGGCTAAGGGAGGGAGGGATATAGAAAGGGAGGAGGGAGAGGAAGGGGAATAGATTTAGAGAAGAGATAGAGAGGGAGTGAAGAAAATAGGGGTAGATTGACAAAGAGAGATAAACAATGAGCAAGAGAGGAAAATAGTGAGGGGATAGAGAGAGATAAAATGGGGGATAATGGGGAAGGAGGAGAGAGGGAGAGTGAGGAGATTTGGGGAGAGATAGGAAGAGGGAGATAGGAGGAGGGGGTGGGTAAGCATGCATGAGAAAGGGAGAGAGATAGAGGGAGACAGGGTGGGGGAGGAGAAAGAGTGATAGGGAGTGGGATGGAAGGAGGGAGGGAAGGACATAGTGAGAGAGAGGAAAGGGGCAAGAGAGAGAGGCAAAGAGAGATAGGGTGTGGGAGTGAAAGGGGATCGAGAGAGAGGGAGGGAAGGAGAGAGGGGAAGATGGTGTGTGTGTGTGTAGCATACCCAACCCTTTAATGCATGATGAAGGTTGCATGGTGTCTATATCCAACCTCCTAAGTCACCTTAAGGAAGTTGGGCTATCGAATTTATTCTTCCTTCAAACACCTCTAAACCCATTTATAACAACACAATCATCTTTTTCTCATCAATAACTTTCCACCAATATCCATTTCATCTCAATCTAATCTATGGACACAAATATATGTGCGTTTGAAAATTTTCCCTCCAAGTTCCATGTTAGCATCCAATCATGCCACATGGTAGACATGTGTTAGTCCATGTCCATGTGTCACCACCTCAAAGCACCATATCGTCAACTAAACCACATCGACTTCCACCATAACACTATTGTACTCTCTAATCCATGCCATTCCATGCCACTACATCTCACCACATCATCAGCGAGGTTAGCATGCCACATCACCCAAGACTTTCCTTCATGCCATGTCGACCTACCACCCAACATGCCACAGATATCTTGAAGGCTCAAAGCATGGAGTCCACTAATAGACTTATCTCTAAAAAGTGACAAACATTGTTGGGGTCCATTAGTATTAGGAGTATGTATGAAAACATACATGTTGGAAATACAAAGAGGTGGTGAATCAATTTTGTTACTTTTAACAAATTAAATAGCTTTTAAAAAATTTGATGCACATAAGTCACAAGACATAGATCGTTTTATACAAGATATAAAATATATATATGAAATTTTTTCTACCCACCCATATACCATTGCATAGACAATTTTTTAAAGTATTTCAATCAATTTCTTATCTCAAGGTTCAATTAAAAAACACAAATAAGATTGAAATAAGTTTTACTCATTTTTAAAAGATGTCATGTAAAACAAAATAGGTTTTATTCAATATTATTTCTTTTAAGATTATCTACAAGAGATTAGTCATAACATGATATAAGTAACTCGTATTGAAATTTAATATACAGGTTAAAAAACAATATATGAAAACATTTCTATAATTTTATATAATGTTATCAACTTTCCTAATTTACAAGTAGTTATCCAAGTATTTCAATCAATTCCTTGTGATTGAAATAAGTTTTATTCATTTTTTAAAAACTCAAATATGATTGAAATAAGTTATATTCAATTTTAAAATATGTGGAGATGTAAAAGTTAATAATACAAGTTTTATTTGATTTCATTTTGTTTGAGTTTATCTATAAAATCTTATTCATAATGCACGCCAGTCAATAATTTTTTATTTCTTCCATTGAAATCAATGCACAATGTTAAATTATTTACCTTGTAATTAATCTACAACTGATATCTAGTTACATCAAATTATAAATCAATATATTCACTAAAATCAATGCATCTAAATAAAGCAATCAAATAGGACGAGAAATAAATATCTACACTAAAATTAAAGCATCTAATGCAAACAATAAAATAGGATTAGAAATCAACATCTACATTGAAATAACTACCTCTAATGCTGCAAGCAATCAAATAAGATTAGAAATCAACATCTACACTGAAATCAATGCATCTAGCGCTAGCAATCAAATAGGATTAGGAATCAACATCTACACTAAAATCAATGCATCTAATGCAATATCAATAAAACAAGATTAGAAATTAACTTATTTAAGGAAATTAATGCATCTAATGCAATATCAATAAAACAAGATTAGAAATTAACTTATTTAAGGAAATTAATGCATCCAATGCAAACAATGCAATATAATTAGAAATCAACATCTACATAGAAATCAATGCATCTAATGCAAGAAATCAAATAGGGTTAGAAATTAGCATATATACACTGAAATAAATGCATATAATGTAAGAAATTTTCTTCCCTTTCTGTGCCCCCTCCATCTATATAGATATATTCCTCCATCTCTCCTTCTTTGTCTCTCTATCTCTCCATCCCTCCCTCTATTTCTCTTTTCTTCCCTCTCTTCCCCTTCCATCTATATCACCATTTCCCTCTGTCTATTCTTCTTCATCTCTCTATATCACCTCGCAAACATAAACATTGTTTCTCCATATCTACCTATATCGGTCTCCTTCTCCCTCTCCCTCTCTCTCTCCCTATTCCCCTTCTCTCCCTCTATCTTGCCTTCTATCTCTCTTCCCTCCTACTCTCCTCTATCCCTCTCTCTCCATATCCCTTGTCACTCCCTCTCTATCTCTCTCTCCACCTTTATCTCCCTATATGTCTTTCTTCTTACCTCCCTCTCTCGCCCTCCAAGTCCATCTCTCTCTCTCTCTCTCCCTCTCAAGTCATCTCTCGCTTCCTTTCTCTCCCACCTCCCCCTGTCTCTCCGCCTCGTCAATCTCTCCCCCTTTTCAATCTCTCTCTCTCTCTCTCTCTCTCTCTCTCTCTCTAGCTTCGTCATACAACTCTGTTGAATATCTCCACAGGGGCTTCACTCAATGAACCTCTGGCATATCACATGCATTCCTCACATACTAAACAATACCCCTAATTTTAATACATATTGAAAAATACCTCTAAAAATCACATTATTTAACTCCCAACCAATACGAAACCAATACACCTTCCAAATTTATAAAATCCCTACTTTCACTAGATATTGTAGGTATCCATTTTTTCATTAACATTTTTTATACTGCTTTATAAATTTTCATTAACTTTGAGCTCCATTTTTTATATATGCCAATATAAAAACCCTTTACCCCCTATATATCTCCCCAATATATTATGTCATTTTTTGCTCAATGTATATCCCCCAATATGAATGCACATGGTATGGTATTGCTCCCCTAGTGAAGCCCCCTTCACTATCCCCCTCCCTCTCTCATTCTCTCTCTCTCCCTTCTCTCCATGTCTCCTTATTTGTCTTTCTATCTCACCCCCAAACCTACACACTCCTGCTCCATCTCTCCCTTGTCACTCCCTCACTCGCTCTCCACCTTTCTCTCTCTATATGTCTTGAACTTCTTCCTTCCCTATATTTTCCTCCAACTCCATCTCTCAAGCTCCCTCTCTTTCTTAGAGACTCTCCCCTCCTTTCCCTCTCTCCATCTTTGTGTCCCCCTCTCTCTCTTACCCTTCTCTCCCACTCTCTTTGGACTCTATATTTCAATAATTTTAAAATACTTTGATAATTAAAATATTATGTTTAAATATTTTTTATTTTATTTTAATGTCGGACAACAATTTAATTTTTGTATATAATACATTTTAAAATGCAAGATTTCAAATGTGTGTTGTATATTCACTTGGAAGGAAAATGATATTTTTCCATGGAAATATTATCGAAAATTTTCCAAAATATTAATGCTCCAGCTACCTCCATCAGATATACATAGAGCGCTTCATGTATTCCAATTGAAACTATTTAGGTTTTATTTCTTTATGTAACTTTAAGTTATGATTATTTCATAATTTTAAAAATGTTATATATTTTATTATGTTAGATTTATAAAAAAAAGAGGGTAAATAAAATTAACATATTGACTTAGCTTGTATGACTCTTTTTATGTTAATGACTCTTTTGTTGACGCCTATCACGTATATCAACCACATTTATTAATGTGGTTGTGTTAGTATATATTATAATATGACACATTTTATATTATATTAAAGTTAATAATATTATATTAATCCAAAATTAATAAATTTAATATTAACATTAAAGTATATATATATATATATATATATATATATATATATATATATATATATATCATATTTTGTAATTTAATTTAATAATAATAAAAATATTTTTTAATATTAAAATTAAAATTAATAAGGTTTTTACATGACATGATAACAAACATTATAATAAAATTTAGAATTTTAAAATTTGGTAGAAACTTAAATTTGAGATCTCTATTGATTATAAAATCTAAGTTATGGGTTTTTTTTTTAAAGGCTCAATCGAGCCCTTGCTAATCACGTAAATGGCTAGATTGAGGGTTTACAAAACGCTTAATCGAGATATTTGAATTTGAAATTTAAACACTCGATGATGCACTTTTAAGCACTCGATCGAGCCTCTAAAGTCCAAAAATCCACAATTTCAGCACCCTTTCTGCAAAATTTCTCACAACACCATTTTGTACCCTAGAGAACTTAGGGTAAAATTTGTACTTAGGTGGCATAGTTGATCATGTTAGATTCATGAAGGAATCCTCTATCCAATGGAATATTCAGTAACATTATATTATAAAAACCATAGTTATTATAGAGTGTCGTGTAAATGAAAAAAAGAAAAACCTAAAATAATATTAATAAACTAATGAAAAAAATCGTTAAAAAATAAATCATATTAATAAAAACAATTTTTAAAATAATCTCATCATAATAATGAAAATTAATATGATAATAATAAATTAATATTTCAATTTCTTTTTAATCTTTCTTTATATTTAATAAATATAATAAATTTTATTTAAAAATAAAATGTATATTATAAAAAAATAATAATCTATAAATTATCAAATGCTATATTATATTATTGTGTATATATTTTCTCTAGTTTTTCGCTAATGGGGGTGTTCGGTTGACAACAAACCATCGCAGACCTTAGGCAGGTTGTTTCCTGGTGAGCAATGAACATGGAAATAATGAATAACATGCAAAGGTTTTCAATGGCCAAGGAGGTGGTGACCCTAGGTGAGAGTGCCAAGCCACCTACTTGGCGCAAGGTCCTTGACGTATGGAGGAGGCCACAAGCATTGAGTGCGGGTGTCGTATGTTGTTTTATCTATGGCATTTATTTCGCGGGATTAAGGTACAACGAAGTGGGTTCTGAGAACACCATTGAACATATAGTGAGGTTTTCAATGCTGGCATGAAGGAGCAGGCTTGTGGGAGAATGGAGATAATGCAGATTTTCCCTGACATGCGATTGATCTGCATTTATGATACACGAATTATGGGTGTTTTTAGGCAATAAGAGCTCAGGATGGGGTTTAACACTTGCCGCATGGTGAAGGAATGTCAAAGGCTCTATTCTGGTTAATGGTTAAACATCACCTCCTTGATTCTATTATATATAGGTCCTACTGAGCACGTAGGGTGGAGGAGAGTATCGATGTTTGTAGGGTGGTGCCAATTTTTTTTAACATTTTCAGGGTATGCATTGGAGAATTGTGTTCTATGTGGTAACCTTATTTGTCAAATTGTTATCATCTCCATCCTCAAACATGGTATTCTGGTGAACTCTCATCCAAATTATTTTGGTCTCGTTACTGTCCAATCATATATAGGCTCTAGTGCTGTGGTGGAGTGGTGAAGAGCACCAGTGTATGTAGGGTTGCGCTTCTTTCAGGGAAGGTGTGGGTAGAATGTTCTTTCCATGGACAAGGATTTTCCAGAGCTTCATACTGTCAACTTAATTTCCTTTTTTATTTCTCTTTGTCCCCACCATTGAGCAGGTACTTGATGGCGTACTCGGGCCTAGGGTGGACATGCTGTTAGTTTGGGTATTTTAACTGTATACGATGTCATTTTAGGTGGTGTAGTTGTGTTTTCTTGAGATACATTCCATTTCGAGCTTTTCTGAGGGATATAGTTACGGGTGGTGGTTATTGTGGTTGGTCTCCTCTTTGTCTTTTCCACTCTACCATTATCTTAGACATGGTTGTAGGGTCATGAGAGCCCATTAATTGTATTTTTTGCGCTTTCTACATAATTCCTCCTTTGACCCTTTTTTTTGAGTTGGGCGTCATACTCTCTTCACTAGATTTGCAATCCCTCGAACCCTTTGACTTATCTTTCAACTGGCTATTACTGGTTGCCACTGTATGGTATAGTGGTTCATTTTCGATTTGGTTTTAATACTGTGAGCTTTTGAATTGATCATGGGGGTAGTTACGACGTCTCAGGAGGAGAATTTGCCTGTGGTTCTAAGTTTGAATCAGTATATAGTCCTGTTTGCTTGGAATACTCACTGTTATGGGTATGCGGATGATGTTTACACTTGGTTTATCTCTCTACTAGTTGTGTCCATTCTTATGAGAATTAAGGATTTTTTGTCTCGGTTTTTCCCAGCTCTTCATCGTAATTTCAATTGTGGGTTGTACCAAGTTTTGTGGGTTAAGTTTCATCGCAGGTTCTTCTATTCGTTGGCACCATGAAAACAACTCATTAGTAGGAGAGCAGGCTCATCTATGACATCCTCATCCAGACAATGTTGTCTCTTTAGTTGGGAGTCATTAGAAAATATTTATGATGTTGTGCCTCTGGAGGTCCGACAGGAAATTCGATCCCTGGAGGGAAAAGAATTTGGTGAAAGATGATATCATTCAGATTCTGAGGTTTTTGAAAGGAAAACAAAGTGGGTTCCAGACCCAGGAAAATGGAGAAAGCATCGACTATATTTCCTGTAATCAATATTCTCACACATCCAAATGACCTCTCTGCTCCACATGGTGCTGAGGGACAAACAAGTTGATAATTACAAGTTGTTTGCGGGTCAAGAGGACCTCAAACACATAATGCGGGATATCAGATATGATATGGATGACATCGTGATTTGGTTGAACAAAATAGAGCGCTGCATCAACTCAGATTCATATATCGAATCCACAAAGCCCCATAATGGTGAAGCGATCATTGATGCTACACCAGTAAACATGGCCATTGGAAACTTGTCTCCATTAACATCCAACCATAATCCTTGATGAATGATTCTACCTATGTGCTTCCGTCATTCGGGTTTTTTTCCTCGGCTCTCATATATTTTGGTTTCTTATATTATGTTTGTTTATGTTTCCATAGTATGTATGTGTCATCAGTGGTTTGTCTTGTGTAGTTGTTATATCTACTTACTGGTACTTATGGCCTTTGTTGTACGTCGGGGCAATAATTACTCTTAGTTTTGTGTGGATACTATCTTTTGGTTAACAAAGTCAATAATATGGTACAAATAATATCAGTTATAAATTTTGTTTTTTGAATATGAATAAAAATCATAATCGAATTTTACCCCATATATATATGTTTTCGTGCTAAGCATTTGTTTTCCCATAATGAAAATAATATTTTTCAACTTTATTGTCCCATCAATCACCAAGATAAGTGGTTCACTTAAAGTCTAAATTTCATCAGTAATGTTATTTCTAGGAAATTGAAGTGTATTTCCAACGATGGCCACCAAGTTAGAAGAAAAATCTAATAATAAAGAATGGAATCTCGTACCATACTGATTGGTGAGTCGAAACAAATAGACCACAACTTCATAAAATCATATAACTAGTACTTGCTCATTCGAAAAAATGAGCCGACGGCGTGCCTCGTCAAACCCCCGCGCCGTGAAGGAGGAGCGAACGACTTGACAGCAGCACGACCCAGTTGTGGATTGGACAGCAGGAGCTAGGTTGCTAGGTTGCTCGCCAAATGTCAAATTTTGACAGGGCAGAAGGGCGATAGGTGGAGCTATGAGATTGGCTGGGAGCACTGTTCATCCCAGCAAAACTCATTAAAGAACACCTTCGGTGTAATAATTCTTCTAAATAAAAACTAAATGATATCCTTTAACTTTATATGTTTGTAGTTGATCCCACCTCATGTTCATCAAATTGTGGTTGGGTTCTTTTGGCAGGTTGCACGGAAAGATGTTTTAAATCATGTCGTTTGTTATAAACATATTTACTTACATATTTAAAATGGGATAGGTGACTTGCCAAAGAGTATTGGTGTCCCACTTTCCCTAAAGAGTTTGACCGTAACGTGGTTACTTTTGTATTTACCCAAGGGTGGTTTGGCACAAAATAGGGAACTTGTATAGTTTAAGGAAAAGCAGAAAAAATTGCTACGATATTCCGTATATTGAAACATGAAGAAAACATAATTAATTTGGTATGGAGAATTTTGCAATATTTGGTACAAGAGCATATGCTCGGTAGAAAGGGTTTATTAAACTTTTAAAAAGCACCGAGTGCGTCTTTGTTCCACACAATCCAATCCACAATGGGTGGTCCATTAGATCCGTACGAGTTAACTGAAATGCCTACAAGCTTACTCTCTTCTCAATGATATCTACTTTGGGTGATCCAATATATATTTAGCACCAGAATAATAAAATATTGTATACGACTAATTTTTACGAATACGATGCTCTAGAGAGGGCGTAAGTGAAGTGACATCGCTCGAGAAAGTAAGAAAAGCTGGTGAGTGGGTCTCATGCTTTTTCTACCAATTGGTGCAATTATAATGAATATGAATTAATGATAACGTAGTGCTTTTTTATTCTAGAATTTTTTAGAATATGGTAAAGTATCTTGAAGAGTTTAATCATTATAATTAATTAATAGAGTAATATATTATAAAATAATAATATTTTTATAATTAATGTAGTTAAAAAAATAAAAGATAAAAAGATAATTTAGTTAAAAAATAAAAGATAAAAAGATAATTTAAATTTTCAATTGAGATAGATATTTTTTTTTCAAAACCAATAGGAATTTTATTTATTTTTCATTTATTTTGTATGTGGTGTTATTTGATGGAATCAAAACAAACTCTGAGGTGATGCATGCAGGCATGTTTATGTGATCTCACTCATGTCAAGAGAAAAAATAAAGAGGGTAGATGGACTCATATTGTAAAGCTTTCATGTCAAAATGGTGCTAACTAGTATGGTTTAGTGTTTGCTCACACCTAGTGCAATATTATGGTTGGATAATAACTCAACTTTGAATGGTTAAATTGAGAAGCAAAAGAGGGAGGAATTATGAGGGAATAATGATCATTAAGTGACATAAGCTTTAGCGTCACTTCTTAGTCTTGTCTCTTTGCAACGATTCTAAGTTTTTATATTATTTTTAAAGTTGGATTACTATGATATCTATTTTGGCTCAACAATGTGAAAGGGTAAGAAATATTCATCTACAATTGCTTAAATTCTCATGCACTAGTTATAGAGGCCTCCTACCAATTCTTCTTTCTAGGTGGGTGACCATGATCCTAATTTATGCACTATTTTCCTTGTCGTCAAGTCTCCTATTTGTCCATCATTACCAACTCCCTTTTGTGTCCTCTATCAATAAACCTCAACATAAAATGGTAAACTCTAAAAGTGAGGTATGGCTATAATCCAATAATTACAAGCTCATATGGGTGTCTAAACATTTTTTTAATGATCCCTTGCCCCAAAATATCCCCTACTGCATTACCTGAACCCAAATTGAATCCATGAAGACAACATATAATTATCATTGTCATTTCTTTGTTGTGATCAATGCTAAGGTTTCCCATATGGAGAAAATTTTTCAAACAAAAGGGTGAAAAATTTTCAATGATCAAGTGGAGCTGGACTTCAAGGATTGGGTGTAGGATATAGGGTTTTCACGTTCCATGGATACTAAAATATTTAAGCTTCAAAACCTCTACTCATTGAATAAATCTTTCATATCGTAGCTAGTGGAAGAGAGAGGTCAACAATAGCAGGCTCTTGATTATAAATTAACTTTGATGGAAAAAAATTAAGCAGTCTTCATAGTCATGTATAATATTAATATTATAGTGAAAAACCCAATGCACAACTCAGTGGCAACAATGCCTATATTCCAGCACAGACCACCTCCATCAAACAATACCTTGTTGTCATCTACTAATACATTTAAACTAGCAATTGTTCTTAAAGATGTAAAGTACAATGTTATAAGGTTTATCCCTGTTTTAACTTTTTGTGTATCACATTAAACCAAACATGTAGTTTGATGTGTGAAATACATATATTTCTTTGGTGTGATATACATTATGTCACACCCTTCTTTATTTGGCTTGATGCGTGTATCACATATTTTCTTCTTAAATGTGATATACATTGTGTCATACCCTTCTTTAAATCTTGAACGATATGCATTATATCTCTGAGATGCATGTAAATAAATAATTAGATATGTGTACATGTATTTGAAAATATTTTCCAATTGGATTTATGTTGTTGGTTGGGAGGAATGATTGGTATCCTTTCCACCTAGGTTCAATTCTCATAAATGACATGTAGAGCTCCTATCAAAACTACATCCAAAACCAACTTTGACTTCAACTCTAATTTTGAAGGTCAAAAGTATCTCTCTATCTTGATTAGTGTATAGAATACTCTATCTTGAGTAGTGTATAGAAGAAAATAAGCATTGCTAAGATAATGAGTAATTTTCATGATCTCTCTGAAATTGGGAGTTGGTCAATTCCTATGAATCATTTCCTAAAATATTGGATGAGATAATAGATGATGCCACCCTTATGATAAAGGTGATACCAAAGGGATTGAAAATGAAAAGCACTTTCTTTTAAACTCTCCAACATATGCCTAGACTAAATTTCAATTTCAAACTATTTATCATAATAACAACATTTTTATTTTTTTAACCCAACAAAGTTAAAGTGATTGATAATTTATTAATTCTTTAAAATTAAATAAATCAATTTTAAAATTAGTAGATTTTAATCATTTTTATTATCATTATTATAATTATAATTATTTATATTTAAATTAATATATATATATATATATATATATATATATATATATATATATATATATATATATATATATATATATATATATGTGTGTGTGTGTGTGTGTTATAAAATAAATATAAAGTAAACTATAAAATTATTTATGATATGCACGTATAGTACTGGAAAATCCAACATAAAACTATCTAAATTTAAATGGTTACAAGTTGATTATTTTTAATTGAAATTATTATTAAAAAATATTATTTTTTAATTTTAATAATTTTACAAAAGTATGTCTAGCAAATCCAACATAAAACTATCTAGATTTAAATGTTTACAAGTTATCCTTTTAAAAGATTATTTTTAATTGAAATTATGATTTTTTAATTTTAATAATTTTACAGAAATATTATTATAAGAAAAAAACTTATTAATAAAAAAAATATTCTAACTTTAATTTAATATTTATTAAAATTCAAATTATTATTATTATTATTAAATAATAATTTCAAATTAAAAAAAAAAACTATTATAATAATTAATAAAGAAATAATAAATTTAATAAAATATATTTATTTTATAACATTTAAAAAAAATTATTGTACTCATTTTTATATAAGATAAAGAATCTTAAACATTCCTCATAAAAATTATATAACATATAAAATTTACTCATTCAATTCATTTAGATATAATTTAGAGGGAAATGAAGAGAAGTGCAGATTAGAATCATTATACACAACTTGATATGAATTAGGGATCTAAATTTTAAATAAAAAAAGGGTTTATAATAGAAGTTTGATAAGAATTTATTAATATACATGTTTAGTTCATTATATTTTTATAATATGTATGGAGTTTTCTATTTTACAGTTGTTATTATAGCTGTGAACCATATGAGGTGGACCTATCGTCAATGGTTCCAGCGTTATGATCAGATGGATCCACATTCAAAAAACACCCACAACCACCTGGACTTGGATTGGCTTCACAAAGTAGTCCTAGTCATGCTTTTCGCTCACTCCTCTATTGCCAAAACAATATTGGAATTGGAGCTCCCTCCGGCCAAGAAAAAAGATAAAAAAAAAAAGTCAATCATCCGCGACAAATAGTTGAAAATAACTGAATAGTCATCAGTCAAATCTTATGCCCATGGTCTGAGGCAAAAAAATCGATTATAAAGTGATGCTGGATGGTCACTTACAGGATCTAATGGACAGGACAATGCATCACGCCAAATCATACATATAATACAGTAAGGAAACACCTTGTGACAGTTATTTTGGTATTTTGTGCCTTGTCCATGGATTTTCTAAAATTCTTTTTTCATTTACCTTAATTCGCAAGAGAGGGTACTAATAGAAATAAAGTCGAGGATGATGATATGTTACTGATTACGTGGACGATGATATGTTACTGATTAAAGTTTAGTTCATCCAAATTCTAAGAGAAAAAATATAAGAGATCTAATTAATTTACCTAAAAATTTTATTTATATATTTTAAAATATTGGAGAGAATTTTTCTTAAATATCCATGGTCAGACTTTTATGTTTGAAATAATTAAATAATTTCAAAGATATAAGAGAATTTATTTTTTATTTTAAATAAATTTGTCATTTTTATTAAAAGATTAAATATCATTACAATTTTTAGCAAATTATAATGAGATTTTAATATTACATATTAATATACATTTCATTTTTTCTCATTAAAAATAGTCTTCAATTTTCTTGTGTCTATTTCTTCATTTTAAGACCCTTCCATCTCTTAAAAAAAAAGTTCATACTTAATAACAACAACAATTTATAAGTGGAATAATCATGATTAACATTATATATATTTATATATATCTATATATATATATGTAAAATGTGTCATAACTCATTATGAGAGCTATTAGATTTATGAATGCTTGTTATTTTCCTTGATAGGGTTTTATTTTCAACCACCATTCTCAAGGTAGGTTTGTCTTCTTCTCTGTCCCATTTATATAGTATTGTTTAATCAACCTACATGTTTAGGAATATATTAATAGTCTTTATTTTTTCTTACTTTTTTCTTGTTCATCATTTTACAATTATCATTGAATTGATTGGCATCATTTGGGTTTAAGTAAATGTTATTTTTTTTATTTGATAGACTCATGTTTGAGGACATGTATGTTGGAAATGTCCTACTTATTGACAAAGTTAACCTTGAACTAATATATTTTCATAATCCAATCCAATTCATCCAATTCTTGGATGGGTTTCCAGCATTTTTCTTGAAGTATAAACCTTTTTAAAAAACACTTTAATATTTACTTATATATAGAAATACATAAAAAGATTAAACGTAATCTAACTTAAGCCATACTTCTCCTCTCATTATATTAACAAAACAGTTGATGAATAAAATTTAGGTATTTAACAAAATCACTTAATACTAATCCACCAAATAATATAAATAGCAACATTAATATTTTAACAAAAAATATATTACAATAAAGTAAAACCATTAAAAAAAAAACCTAAAGCCAATTATATCATATCAAAATATACCACAAAGAATATCACACATATCCAATAATATAATAACATATAAAACATTAATTTATATATATATATATATATATATATATATATATATATATATATAATATATATATATATATATATATATATATATATATATATATATATATATATATATATATGATGCCTGGTGATGAAATGATAATGATAATATATCCAAGAAAGCTTAGCACAGAAATAAAATCTTTTGTAAAAAATCTTTCGGTAATAATCACATGCAATGGAACATCATCACCAACCAGTGTGGTTCATCATCACCTAGTCCTGATGATGAACCACACTGGTTGGTTCGAAACGCGTCAACAATGTTCCATTGCATGTGATTATTACCGAAAGATTTTTTACAAATTATATGATGGATCACAGAAACATAGATTCCAGAAATAAAACCGTTAATCCATATTATTATTAACATCATTTAAGCTGTACTCCCCATGTAGTGTGATCATAGATGCTAGTGAAGACAATCACCAACCACATGTTATGCCACCTTTATGGAAGTTGTTGAGTATGTAATATATGGCAGGTGGTAGGTTAAATATAGGTTTAATCAACACAAGTTTTTCTGGTCACTTTAATCAACACAAACTCTTAGCTATGATTAATCCAACAATGATAATTCAAGGCATAATGGTAATGGAAAAACAAACATTAAAGCTCCTTGAGTACCATAATCCTCTTCAAAAATGGTGTATGAATCCATTAAATCATTGATCCCTTTAAAATATTTTTTTTTTTTTCAGGAAGTTTGTACTTCTGATTGTAGCATAAAACAAATTATGGTTTCTTGTTTCCTATTTATGTAATCTAGTTTTTTTTTGCTTTATACCTCATTCTTCTCATCCCCCTTCCGCTCCTTCTATATTTTGAGTTGCTAAAGCCTACATTTCCTTTACCATTGGGAAATCATTATGTCTCTCCTCCTCGTGGGTTGTCATTGCAGAGATAGAAATGTTAGGATATTTGCTTCCTGCAATATTTTATATGTTATCTTTTTCATTAGATGGATCTCTTCTCCTACTTCGTGTTTCTTGTCTCCCTTTACCAAGGAAAATTTTAGGGGCTAATATTCATAAGTGGGATAATTTTTCATATTGTTTCCAAAAAAAATATTTTCATTTTTTGTTTTTAAATGATTTTACCAAAATTTTATAATATAAAATTATTTAACCTTAGAAATAGCTAAAATTTTAGAGAGACCATAAGAAAATCATTAAAATTTTTAATATTTTTACAAAAATATGACCATATAGTTTATATTTTTCTTATTAGAGATGAGTAAGATTCATGAAGGTTTCTAAGCTTTAAGATAATTTTTCATCCTTCAAAATTTTCCCCGGCGTTAGCTTATTTTCCTATCCATCAATATCAATCCTTCCTCCTTCATTATCCACCCCAATACTTGGTTCTCAACTTAGCCTTTCTCCTATCTCTACCACTCCACTCCCCTATCCCAACTCCTCATCAAATGGGTAGTCATGTCACACAAAGATTCTACTATATCTGGACCAATTTCTAGGGGACATGATCCCCTTCTATTGCATCAAGCCCAAATGAGTTTTGAGGACTCAAATGTAAAGGGAGCTCATGCCCACCAAGTTTAGTGCAGGAAGAATTAGAGGTAGCTAAACATGAAACATGAAAAAAAAAGAAGGTTTTTGTTAGATATATAGGTGGAGGAAGATGTAGAGCACTAGGTACTTGACACAAGCAACACCTACTCCAAGCAAACCCAATATATGAAAAAGTGGACATATACTAGCAATTAAAAGCATCACAAGAAAGGTGCTGGTTGAGAGAAATGAATCCCATGAATAAAACAACCTCTTGCAACAACAAGTCAATAAAACGAACAACAAGATCATAGTGTTTTCTAGGAAACTAAAAAAATATGGACTTTCACAACAAGGAATAAGATAAGCAAGGCCCAACTCCCATATAGGTGGACTCCCCCAATAGTTAATAATGTTTTTGTTTTTTATAACTTCTATTTGAGATCATTGACACAATATTTATAGAATTGTACATAGTTGTTATAGGTTTCTATTTATTGAAGCTATTGTCAAACTTATACTTGTTTATCTATTTAAATATTACTTTATTTTGGGACCAATTTCCTAACCTTTATACATATTATTATAATTATGATATGGTTTCCTAATGAGGAGAAATATGAACTATGTAATTATTTTTATCAATAATATAAGACAAGATAGCCTAATTTACAAAAAAAACATTTAAATTGTATTGAATATTGCTTCAAATATTAAATAATATTGCTCAAAAATTAAGTTATCTAGCTTTTGTACAAGGAAATTATTTATTTGTCTCAAATTATTGAGAGATTGGTGAGAGTGATTAATCTCACAAGAATTATGATGATGATGGTAAGGAAATTGTATAGTATTATTAGGCGAAGTTTAATTATTTGACATTTTTTTTTTCAATGATATATTTTTGGTAAAATTGTTAGTTTTTCTTACTTGAAATAAATTTTTAATTGTATAAATAGATTCATAATCCTAAAAAAATTTAAGATATTTAGTTTCTATAGATTGAACAATTCAAATTTAATACTTTAACATTATTTATTGAATTTTAAGTAAAATTCTTTAAAAACAAAAAAAACAGAAAAATAATAAAACATATAAACTATATTATATTATTAATAATTACTCAAGAATATATATATATATATATATATTTTAATATGTGTTGATAAGATTTATAAATTTAAGTTTGAAATATGTACAATGATTTTGTTGTAAAAAGATTAGAATGCATATGTGATAATTAAACAAAATAAATGGAAAAAGTATCAAATTTTATATAATTTGAAAGTGATTGTAACTCACATTAACATTAATATCTCCTTATCCTATCTTTGTGTTTAATTATAATATTAAACATTATTTCAATTCTTTTATTTTGTATTATGCTAATCAGTAACAAAATAATATAAAAACTGAAATAAAAGTATGGTAATGTAATGATTCGTTTGATAGAATATAAATTATAATACCTTTGATATGATATACATCTATATCATTTATTTGTTTATATGTTATTTCTTAAACTTGATAAGAGAAAAAGTCATGTAATAATTCCTTCAATATGATATACATTTGTATCATTTATGTGTTTATGTTATTCTTTAAAATTAATAAGAGAAAAAATCATTCAAAGATTTCTTTTATAACATTGTTTGATAATTATATCACAAAATATGTTATGCTATATAATGTCAATTTTAACTAATAAAATTAAATATAAAATAATTATATTAATAAAAAATATGAAAAGTAATAATAATAATAATTAAATTTTTATTATTTTCTATATTTAATAAAGTATTTTTAAAATAAAATAAATAGGATAGGAAAGCAAATTTCCAAATATGCATATCTTTGGGATAATTGTATTCCATCAAAATATTCCATCTTTTTGAGTGCAACTTTGAATAATAAAGCCAATAATTTCTCAACTTCAAAAGTTTACATATTAATTTTCACATCAATAACCAAAATAAGTGGTGTAGGTTGGCATTCATAAAGTCGATGCAAAGTGGAACGATGGCCACCACGTTAGAAGAAAAATCTAATAAATCTAATAATGAAAAATGGAATCCCTTATGTTACTGATAGACAAGTCAAAACCAATAAATCACAGCTTCATAAACACACACATATATAATAAACATTGGAAATGAAAACGAAATGATAACCTTTAACTTTGTATGTTTGTAGTTGGTCCCACGTCATGTTCACCAAACTAGATTCTTTTCCCAAATAATAAGTAGTTTGTCACGACAAAGATAGAATAACGGGTTACATTTGTGACTTCATTTGAACGGAGTAGTATGCTCAAAGATTCGTACCTTAAAAAAGGAAAAAATTAGTGGGATTCCTCTCACTGGTTGGAGGGAAATTAAACTTTTTACACCACTTGGTTTGTTATACACGTTATAAACATATTTATTTTAATGTTTGAAATGGGCCCTACAATGGGATAGGTGACTTGCTGAAGAGTACTCTTGTTGTCGCACTCTCCAAGAGTTTGACCATGATTACATTTTACATGTATCCAAGGGTGGTTTGGAATAATGTAGGGGACTTATATAGTTTTAGGTAAAAATAAAATAATTTGCACGGGTATTCGGTATATTGAAAGGAAGAAAATATAATTTATTTGGTAGGGGGCATTTTGCATTATTTGGGACAAGGACATATGCTCCGGAGAAAGGTTTTATTAAACTTTTTAAAAGCACCGATTCCCTCTTTGTTAACCACAATCCAATCCACCCTGAGTGGGCCACTCCAGCGACTTGAGTGACATGAAATACCTACAACTTCATCTTCTGAATGAAAGCGGAATAATAAGTGGGTCGGTTGATTAGCAATGCAGTGAATTATCATAAATATATATTTGTTAGATGCTTTAAAGAGTTGACTATCAAAAGTGGTATTGTTCCTTTACTAAAGAGACCGCCGTGTTTGATCGTATTAAACGATAATAGTATTTAATTAAAAAAATTTAAAACTAAAATATTTGAATAAAATGATAAATCTAATTTTTAAATTAAAATAGGTTGTTTTTTTTAATAATTTAGAAAAAAAAATTGAATGGTATAATTTCGGTTTTTTTTTTAATTGGTAAAAGAAGACCTATTATACACTTGGCAAGCTAGGTACATATGTAGAGTTTTTTTGGGAACATTTTTAGTTAATTTGGCTTTTTATGTGCAACCATACTATCAAGCTTGTCCATAAAACCTTTAGAGTGTGTAGATCTAGAAAGTGACCATGTGAACTCGAATTTTTTAGGATCACACATTATTGAGGATTAAAGTCATTCCTACATCATTATGATACCATATAAGAAAATGCATATGACCATGTAGGATCTTAGAAAAATGACATACTCACAAATTCACTCATGATATCAGGGAGAAACCCCTTAAAGGGAAATGTCCATAAGTAGTGCTCCATTATTTCTCTCAAAATTCTTCTCTTTGTATAATGATAACCTATATCCTTTATTTATAGAGTAGATGCTAGCATGCAAAGTACATGCAAGTCACTCTTTTATTTGCAGTTCACTAATCCAATAACTAAAATATTATCCAAGTTAAGATTACTTAAACTTGAGATTTATCCATATAATGATAATTATAATTTACTTAATATGCATAATTAATTTGTTTGCATGTTCATATTCAACTTATATTCATTAATATTGTGCACATAATTATATGCATAAGTAATTTGTTTACATGTTCATATTTAACTTATATAATTTAATTTTGTGCACATAATTATGTACCAAAAAATATATCCCTTTGTTATTATGTGAACTTTGAGCTTCTCCAATTTACCATTTGCATTCAACTTCTTAAACACCCATTTGTTACCAACAAGTTTTCATTTAGTCACCAATTCAACTAGATCTTATCCTATAATCCATTGCCTCCCTAACAATTCTAGGATCATCATCAATACTAGATAGAAGAAAAAATATATTTGAAATTAAGAAGTTAATATCTTTCTAGATGTCTTCTTTCCCAAATTGATCTCCTCAAGATTAAAGTTGAATGTTCACACTCTTCAATATCATATTCTTCTACTCAATTGGATTCTTCATCCTCCAATTGAAACATTGTTTCCTTTCATTCTTATTCCCTTTGTTAGAGTTCTTTTAGGGGATTAATTTTCCCATCTTTCATACTATATCATGACCTAGCCAATATTCTTTCATAGTAGGTTGTTAAGTTTATAGGTTTTTATACCATCATAACAACAATAAAAATGCTTTCAATTTTATTATCTAATTTATTTATATTAATCCTTGAAACATGAATTTAAGCATCACAACAAAAAAATTTGAAGATATTTAAGAATTATTTTTTTAAAGTTTCTACTTTTTGAACCTATTTTAATATCATATTAATTCTTTTTAATTATTATTCGATTAATTCTAATCATATATAAATTCCAAAAATTCTAAAAAAATAGTTAAATCCTTTCATAAAACTATTTAATGATGCAGATTCCAAAAGATCTACAATTAAAATTAAAAAAAAACTATCACCTAATTATGCATATAGACATATATCCATGTTTATTAATTTTTGGAAATCCCTGATCACTTTCATTTGCATTTTGGTATTTGATGTTTTACTAAATGTTTTCTTTATCTTTGAAAACGTATTTATACCTAGTTTTAAATCTAACACGTCATCTATAAAAAATGATAAAATATAAATCATGACATTCAATGATTCAAGTAACCTGTGATAAAATTTTATAAATATAGTAACTAGTGCCCCAACTCCATATTATAATGCACCCAGGATAATTACTAAATCATAATGGTGGTTTTAAGCACAAGCGGGTTAGAAACTTAACACAATGAGCATGATCATGGAAATTTTAATTAACTATTATAGTAACCATAAAAGTTTGTTGAGCAATGAAAATTAAGACTCAAGCGTCTTAATTCCTACAATAATCACATTCGCTCTAATTTCATTCTTTTCATTTAAAACTTCTTACATATCATCGAGTGTTCTAATTATTCTAATAATAATGCAGAAAAAATCAACATTTATAAATTTAAATAACAGGTAAAATGAAAAATATAAAATTCTCACGAACGTCATATTTTCATTCGAGAAGTAAATGGGATATGAAATTCGTGGCTGCTAGATCCAAAGTTTTTAAACGTTAGTGGCTAAAATTATGTTCGTTTGTTTGTGAAGATTTTATTTATTTATTGGTTTTACTCATAGGCTTCTGTCCGAGTCTTCCGGTTATGCAACCTTTAATGATGCTTCCTTCCCATCATGAAATTAATTAGGAAGGTTACCCTCTGAAGTGCGGCCATGTTAGGTCAAATTATTTATTTATTTCTTAGGGAGTGGGTTATGAAATTTAATCAATAGTACATATTTAATTCCTGTCTTGCAGTGAACCTTATACAAATTTATACGTTATTTCAAAAAAAAATAAAAAAAAATAACATCACATGTGGGGGCATATTAGGAATAGCGGTTAGGAAGATCATTATCAAATTTAATGAGAATTTTAATATTGTGAAAACTCAAAATACTCGAGCAATGCCTCCTGCTATGGTGACAACTTTCACAACATAAAGTTTCCTACCATAAATATATCATTAGTTTCAAATCCAAGCCCGAGACGAGATACTGGTTCAATCGGGGTAAGAAATTTTAATTTATTCCATGAGCGTTCATGAATTTTTTTTTTTTTTTAATATGTTTATTTGATGGGGAATTGAATATTATATTTTTTATATTTAGAGTTTTTTTTTGTTAAAAAATACATGACAAAAAAAGTTTTTGACGCGTTTAGAACCAACTAGTGTGGTTCATCATCTAACCACTGTGATTCATCATCAACGTTGAGTTTAAATAAATGTAAAAATGACTAAACTAGCCGTTAGGATAACAACTAGTTTGACATCCTAACGACTAGTTTCACTTTAAAAATTAAATTCAATCGGTAATAACAACTAGTTTGACATCCTAACGACTAGTTTCACTCTGAAAATTAAATTCAATCGATAATAGTTCGTTTTTAGATTAAATAATAATAATAATAATAATAATAATAATAATATATTAGTTTTAATTACATAATTTATCAATAATTAAATATTTTTATATATATTTATTTTTTATATATAGTATATTTAATAAATAAATAAATAAATTATTATTATTATTATTTTTTAATTTTATATATATATATATATTATTATTATTTTTTAATTTCTTTTAAGAGAGAAGGGTAAAAGAAAAATGAAAACACCATCGAAAATCATAGACCGAGCCAAAAAAAAAATACACGGAAACAAAAGACACTTAAGAATATAGGGTAGGAATCCAACACATACTGATATTCAATTGTTATTTCTATTGAGATTAACAGATCTTTTCTCCCTTAACTTATTTTATATATGATTTCAAAACAAAGCAATGGCCAATTTAACTACGCTTTGTAGAGAATAATATGTTAATTTAATATTTTATAATTTTCTTAAATTTATTAATTTTTATAATTTTAATATTTTTTTATAGTTTTAATGAAAACTATTAATATTAGGTAAAAATACTAAACTAAAAGTTGAGCTGTTTGTGGAAGCAAAAGCCAAAACTTCGGTGTTAAAATGTACGCTTACATCGGACCTACAAAATGATATCATTAAATTATTTTGCAATATTCAATGGTCATTTACTTTGCTGAGCTTACGTTGATTTACTTTCTGGCTTTCCTAAAATACTTCAATTTAATTGATAGCTTTATATTGTTTTTAATGAAAAATTTGGTTGCAGAATTCATAACTCATTATATTCTGATGATTACTTCTACGAAGTGGGATTGTCCTCATGATATGTATATGTTTCTTTTTTCTCTCCATGTTACATTTCGGAGTGGCATTTGGGGGATCGTTTTAGTCATTATCATGACTCCTTGCTGGATTATGAATCTCATGTGATGGGTATGTTTTGCCAGATCACATTATTTTTGGTTTTAGGAGCAATGTTGCATATTTTGGAAGTGATTACTCCCTTCACTTCTTATGCTGTATTATGCACTGTTTTTATTTTCCATAATATAAAACAGCGTTTTTTTCTTTTTGAAAAAAAAGAACTAACCAAATTTTGATTGAGTGTAATCTGAGCATAAATACAAACTAAAATGCAAATGTTTTTTAACCGTGAAAATTGTGATGTTTGGGGCATAATTAATTCCATATTATGCTGTAAAGGGAAGATAATTTCAATTTCAGATATTAATTGTTTTATTAAATTTAGCAAGAATTTTAGTAGATGTTCTAGTTTATTTGAGGTGCAGAATTTTAATTATAAATATGATTTATATAATTATAATTTTAAAAAATTGAAGATGGATGAATTGGAACAAATTTCAAAAATAATGATTTCATATTTTGTATTTTTTTAATATTTAATAATTTAATTATAGTAATAATAATTTAAAAACATAAAATAATGTAATTTGATAAAATTATAAAAATAATTTTAAAATATATAAATTTTGTAGAGATTTTAAAAGAAAAAAAAAATATAACATAAAGTATGTAAGGGATTTACCTTTGACAACGCATAATCCCTAAAAAGTAGAAAACATATTGGTCCATGTATTTTATATCATTTTAATAATAAAATAACATATAATACAATATTCTAGTGTAGTGTTAATCAATGTCAATCTACAAAATAGACTTTATTAATTAGATATATGTTATAATTACAATAATTTTTTTATTGAGATGGTTAGAAGACATAAATCTATAAGACACAAAAAAAATAACAAAAATGGACAATAGAACATCCAACAAGATCTTATTGTTGAATATTTTGCAACAACCAAACATTCATAAAACTAATTATTTATAATAAGAGAACTTTTCAACAATAACAAACTTTATCATTGAATCTAGAATATTCTTCAAGGTATCAACTTTCTCCAAGAATACCTTTTTTCTTTGACCTTGTCTCTAACAAATGATACTCCTCATCAATATACAAAACTAATCCTTAAACTAATCCTTGAACACCATATGTGTAACCATACAACTAACATACACACATAAGTGGTTTTGATGTACTTGGTATCTATATTTTAAAGTGCAACTACAACGCCTCTACCACTCATCTCTTTGATTGCTTTACCAAATAAGTCAAACATGTAACCACTTGTGGAGCCTTTATAACCAAGATTCTCAACTTATATATCAACAAAACCATATATATATATATATATATATATATATATATATATATATATATATATATTTTCGAGGTTTTCCTTCATAGAAAATTGAATAGCTTGAAATAACATGTAAATATCTTCAAACCCTTTTTACCACTATGTAATGTTTCTTAGTTTTGACATATATTTTCTTAAAAATTCTATTGCATGCGGAACATGAGATATTCCCTTTACCTCTTATTATGTTTTCAGAAAATGTAATGTCGATAACTAAATACACCTACATGAATATTTGAACAATTTGCATTCCAATGTATTAAATCTCTATAATATTTTTCTCAATATATACTTCCTAATTCAACTGAAGTTTCATGTTTAGATGATCTATTTTAATTTTCATGAAAAAAATAAAAATCATAGCACCACGGTCCTTGATCCAGGATGATCTAGGATGGCCTAAAACAACTAAATGTCCCCAAATTTTGATGAAAATAACGCCAAGTGGAAGAGATCGACGAGATGATTCCATCGCAATTTGAATCACGTTAAACTGAGTCTATATGAGAAACTTATTGCACTTTGAAGTTTTACAAAAATAGGTAAAAAAGGACAATGACACATGGAAACCTCTCAGAGTAACAGGTGGCAAGTCCTATAGATGACACTTGGAGGTTATTAAAGGTGTTGTGGCAATGACTTAATAATGACATGTGGTAGTATTGAGTATCGACATATGGCATTACGTGGTTGGTTAATTAGATAGTTGACATGGCAAGAGGTGGACGAATCAGGTGATGACATGTGGCCCAACTAGAGGGAGCCATGTGGCACCACTGAATGGAAAAATATGGATTAGCCCAACAAATTAGTATCGGTAGGATTTGAAATCATAACCACCAACATATCAACTAAGCTTGCCACCAATAGGCCACGCCATGACCGTTGGAATTAATAAGTGGCATAACTATATAAAATTTGTTGGAATGTATTGTCAAAATGGAGAGGCCGCGAGCCACGTCCTCTTACAATCCGCTGATAACCCCACTCGCATTGGTGGATATGAACATTTGTACATATACTAGCAATTTCCCTTAAAGGTGAAAGATACACCGAAGGAATTGAACATGCATATGATGTTACTGCAAAAATGTTGGAGCAAAGGAAAGATAACAACTTAAAGGGTGGAGGATGCAGGGGAGGAAATGTGTTCAAGCTTGCAATAGCCTCACACTAGTGTCGATGCCTGTTTCATAGATGTTGTTCGAACCACCTGCCTAAGTCATTTTTTTCCAATCATACCACTATGTCAAAATCTTATATACATATTATATCCAAGCTATAACATGCAAGGTAATGAGGACAAACATTACCATAGGTCCTTATTTTAAATTTAGATATTAAAAATTAATAAAAATATTTTTATCCCTACTTTATTATGGAGATTCTGTCATTACTATGGCTTATCAATACTACATGCCCAAAAAACCACAACTCATTTCATATGACACTTATTCATATAACATTTTTTTTTAATTTGTGAAAATGTGAAGTTGGGAAACACTTTTTGCCCTTTTTTGACGTTGAAAATTGTAATTTTCTATGTTTTTCAACTTCAACTCCACTAAACTCATATTTTTATTGCAAATTATGCTTTGACATAAAACAAGAATTGTAGAGAATTGTCTTACCTCCATACCCATAATTAAAAAAAAAAAATATTGACATATAGAGGGGTAAATTTCTTGTTTCCTAACTGCATATACTTGAAATTTTTAGGCAAACATAAGTAGTCACTT
>JAXQQM020074877.1:0-25381 GCA_034641835.2 Pinus albicaulis | reverse complement strand
CTCCTTCGCAGTCAACCTAGTCAATTGCCGAGGCACCCTTTCCGTTAACCCTCACGCTATTAATGCCCGCAGGTTAGGTCATTCGGTTTATATTTTTAATATCAACACTCTCCGCCAGTGAAATTAATCAGCCTTTAATCTTCAGATATAAAACCCGCTTGTATAAAGTTTAAAACAATTAAACTTTAATACATCAAAAAAAGCATTTCATTTTTATGCCAAATTATAAGACTATAATCCTTTAACATGTTTAACATATTTGTTTTTATTTCAATTTCAGATTTTTTTGTATTTTTAATATAAAATTAAAAGGATATGCAGATGATCCACAACATCTGGCTCCACCTGGGAATAGTTTTTTTTGCCACGAAACACTAAGAACCTACAGATCAGTGCCTTCACTTCGTGCATGGAGTCAAAAATTGCTTGATGAGAAATATGCAATGATAGAAAACCGGATATGTACAATTGATGAAATAGCTACTTCTAGTGCTGGAAATAGTGTTTCAAATACTGCCCATTCACAGGCAGTTCTTCTGCTTCTCTGTCAAGACTTTCCAACATGAAAGTGTTATTTGTTCTAGCCTCAATGATTTTATACGAACCATACCATAAAGGATCAAATTTGCCATGCTTCCCTTTATCCTCTCTTCTTGTATCCCATTTTAGTACCAGATCTCCATTTTGAAACATGATTTCTTTTGCTTTTCTATCGAAAATTGACTTCATTTTCTCCTGATAAGTGACCAAATTGTCTCTAACATTATTTCTGTTTTCACTCAATTCCATCACTCTATTCATTCTTCTAATCAAGGCATTAGGTTCCTCTTGAGCATCTTGAAGAAAAGATATTACTGGCCTTACTAACTAAGTGGGAAACAATGCTTGGGTACCGTATAGTAATTCATAAGGTGACTTACCAATGGATCTCCCAGTAGTCATCCTCACTGCCCATAAAGCAAAGACCAGCTTTGAATCCCGATTCTTCTGGTTCTCATTTATTGTTTTCTTCAAGATTTTCACCAACGTTTTATTAGAGGATTCTGCTAATCCATTTCCTTGAGGGTGATACGCTGTGGAATGGGACAATATCACATTATAAGTTTGACAGAAGTTTATAAACCTGACTGAGTTGAAAACTTGAGCGTTATCTGTCACAATCTTCATTGGACATCCAAATCTGCTAAAAATATTTTCTTCCAAAAATTTCATTACAACCAAATTATTTGCTCTTCTGGAAGGGACTGCCTCTACCCATTTTGTAAAATAATCTTTTGCAATCAAAATCCATTTAAATTTCCCACTTTATGGTGGATTGATTTCCCCAATGAAATCCAATCCCCATTGTCTGAAGGTTCTTCAACAAAAACAGGGAGAAGAGGTAAAGGAGCTAACGTTTTCTTTTCTGCAAACAACTGGCATTTTTTACAACTTTTAACAGTCCTATATACGTCCGCAAATAAAGAGGGCCAATGAAAACCTGATTAAAGAATCTTATGAGCAGTTACTTTCCAACTGTAATGACCTCCACATAAGCACTCATGATACTCTTTAATCACTTCTATGGTTTCCTCTTTTGTTAGACATAACAGCAACACACCAGCAGGATCTTTCCAATACAACTTAGCTTCAATTATAACATAAGGTTGAGCTTTGAGTTTCAAGGCTCTGTACCTAGCTCTGTTAATTGAAGGTGGACAAGAAAGGAAACACAAATAATGAATAATATCTTTGTACCAGTTTGAACAAAGGAATTTATACTTAATTGTTGCTTTTGTCTGGATGTGATTTGAGTCTTCAGTGACTTCTTCTACAGGCGCAAGCAAACTGATTCCCAAAGCTTGGAAATTAGATTATGTTAACAATTTAGCCAGTCCTAGTCCTTTGACTAGCTTTGTTGGTTTGATATCCAAATCATATTCTTGGATTTTAGCAATCCATTTCCCTCTTTTCCCTTCAACATCACTCTGTACTAATACATCCTTTACAGCAGAATTAGGCACATATGCTACAGTTTGAGAATGAAGTATGTAAGTTCTGAAAGCTTTCAATGATTTAACCAGAGCATATACTTGTTTCTCCAAGATATTACACTTCAGTTCTGCATCTCGGAGCACTTTTCTAAAAAACGCTATAGGGTGCTCACTTCCTTCTTCTTTTTTTGTAGTGGCACAACAACAATTGTAGAAGAAGATGCAAATGCGAAAATTTGAAATGGCTTCAAGTAATCTGGACTGATTAAAACAAGAGCTTCTTGGAGAGCTTCTTTAATTCTTCCAAAAGATTCCCTTGCATCTTTGTCCCACTTTACTTCAGCATCCTTTTTCAACATATCTGTTATTTTCCTGACAATCTCAGCATAATTTGGAACAAATCTTCTCAGAAAATTGATTTTTCCAAGAAATCTTTGAATATCATTCTTACTTCGAGGCAGTGGGATTGTCTGTATGGCTTCAACCCTTGCTGGATCAATCTTCACTCCTTGCTTTGAAACTATATGGCCCAACAATTTTCCTCCTTCTAGAGCAAACAAGGATTTTTTAGGATTCAATTATAATCCATATTTCCTGCATTTTAAAAAGGCTTTCTCCAAATGTTGTAGGTGTTCATCATCAGAACTTGAAAAAATTGTAACATCGTCAAGATAAATAACTACAAATTTGTCCCCTACAAACGCAATATCCATTGCTCTTTGGAAAGTAGCTCCTGCATTCATGAGGCTGAATGGCATCTTTTGATCTTCCTTCTCCACAACAACCCGATTATACCCGGAAAAACCGTCAACCATGGATAACCTGTATGCTCCAGTGACTTTCTGCAAGACAAAGTCCATCTTTGGCAGAGGATAATTATCCTTTAGTGAAGCTCTGTTCAAATTTCTGAAATCTACACACAATCTTATCTCTCCATTTTTCTTCCTGACCGATACAAGATTGGAAACCCAATCTGAATATCTTAGAGGAACTATAATCTTTGCTTGTAAAAGTTTATTTACCTCTTTTTCAATTGGAGCCAGCAATAATGGGTTAATTTGTCTAAGCTTCTGTCTATGAGGCTTAATCCCATCTTTCAATGGAATTTTATGCTGAATAATACTTTTCTCATAAGTTTTCAGATCTTCATATGACCATGCAAATACATCCATAAACTGCTTGAAAAGATCTACATACCTTTCTTTGTATTCCTTTGGAACTCCTTTGAATAGTTTGACCATTTTAGGCTCATGTTGAGTTCCTAAATTACAGTCCTCCATTTCTCCATCTTGAGCTACCTTTTTCTAGTTTACTGCCACATTGTTAGCATCAAACAATCTTTCAAGAGGTACTAAACCTCTGGGCAAAATATTATCTTTCAACTGAATTATCTTCTGGTCTCAAATTGTCTGCTTTAGATTTTTAGACATTTCACCTTGATCACTTTCATCCACTTTTAAATCAATTTGACTGTCTTCAAAATTTCCAATCATCGTCAAGAACTGATTAATCTGCTCATCATCCTCAAAGACTTGCCAATGCCTTACATTATCATGAATTGAAGGCCGATGTCTCAACTCAATTTCATATCTCAACCTTGGATTGATTGGTGGTTTGAATGTACTGGCTGCAACTGATAACGAACCTGCCATTCTATTCTCCTCTCTTGGAATAAACTGTAAATTAAAGGCCTCAAAGTAATTTTCAATTAGATCCCATACCTCGTTTCTATAGGACCTCAATCTGGGATGCTTAGTCTGACACCAATTTTTAATTTGCCTTGTGATTAATTCAGAATCACCAAAAACAGAGATAGACTCAATTCCCATCTGTTTAGCTGTTCGCAGACTTAAAATCAATGCTTCGTATTCAGCTACATTATTAGTGGATTCAAATTCCAGTTTGAAAGAAAAAGGTACAACGTTACCTTCAGGAGATACAAAGGTGCCCTCCTTTGAAAATGCACCATCGAAATAACACTTCCAAAGCTTATTTGACTGCAGCTCCTTATTTACAATGGTTGAAGGGAGCTGCTTTTGTGAATCTTCAGCAAATTCTGCATCTTTATGCAGCATGAAACAAGAGAGATCCTCCTTCTCTTAACCGTAAATGGGGGAATTACCTGCATCTTTCTTGGTAGTAGTTTTCAAAAATCTAGTTTCTCTGTATTACCTCCTTTCCTCCCCATTAAAAACAGGAATGATGGCATATGTGAGATCTAATTTCAAAAATCCTCCAAGTTTTGCACCCCAAGATCTAGACAACAACATACCAAATCTAGCTGGAATATCTGCTACTACCACATCCATCATAATACTCTTAGCTGGAATTTGGGCTAAGGAAACAACCATATCTTTGATAAGACCCACACACTTTACCCTTTTTGAATCAAAGGAATAAAGGTCTCTATATGGCTTGGTAATTTGCAAATTTAACTCTTTCATCACAGACAGTGGCATTAGATTATGTGATGCACCGAAATCTAGCATACAATTATGTAAAATGAAATCATGTAGCAGAACTGATATATAAAAAGGTGGAACAGAAAAATCTACCTCTTCAACATGAGGTCCAAAAGTAACCACTAGTTTCTCCTCTTGCAGGTTCACTATATCACCCACCTCGTCAGACTAATATAAATTAATAAACTCTGCAATTTCCTTCTTATAACCAGGGGTTTTGACCAACTCGAGAAGTGGTACTTGAATCTTCACTTTTTCTAACTCTTTTAACAAACTGAAAGTTTGATTTTGTTTTGTCAACTTTTCAGGTTCTTCTTGATTTCTGTTTGAATTTGCAGATTGATCAGAAACAGTAACAATCTTCTCCAACATATTAGGATCATTATGTTTTATTTGGGAAGCATCAGCTTGTTGTTTTTCTTTTTCTTTATCTTGATTCATGGGTTGTTTCCCCTTGTCTGATTTTTTTAATTTGGTTCTTCTGTAGTGGAGTCGCCATTGGAGTAGGTATTGATTATGATTCTTTCTCTTCATCATTTTGAATTCTCAATCTCTTCTTTGACCTCAAATCATATTTTTTATGCAATTCTGATTGCATAAAATCAGTAAATTGTTTACAGTAATCATCCATTTCTTCTTGATCAAATGAGATATCAGTTTCTTTACTTCCTCTTCATATTCTTTCTCAATTTCTTCTTCTGATTCACCATCCTCCATATACACAGCAGAAATTTGATCTTCATCTTCCTTTTCATTATCATCAACAGAACGTGATGGTGTTGCCTCTATATATAAAGGTGCTTGCACTTGATCTTGATCCTTTCTTTCTCTTTGCAAAATCTGTAGGGGCTGTTTTCTGAACTGGGGATTAAAAAACCCTATGTTTTGTTTTGTAGGTTTATTGTTGTCTATTTCCATCTTTACTAATTTGTTAGACAATTTTTTTATGACCTTAGTCATATCATCGATCCTCTGATCTTGAGATGAGGCTTCTTCTTTGGCTTTTTCTCTATCTCGAACTTTCCCAGCAACAGACATATTTGCCTCAATCTCTAAGGCATCAGTTTGAATCTGTTCAAGGGTGGGGGATCTTCTTTCTCTCATTGTAAAACTAAAATCCGGCTCAAATGCTCCAGCAAAAACAACCCTTGCTCCAATAGGAGGAGGTTTCATTTCCAGGGGCAAACTATTATACAACTTATTAAACCTTTTGACAAAATCATTCATATTTTCATTTGATTTCTTCTTTATTGCATTGAATTCTGTTAAAGAATAACCATGGTCCCTTTTTTCTCCCATCTCTGGATGAAATGTCTTTCTAATTCATCCCAATCATTTATTGAACGATTTGGTAATCCTTTGAACCATTTTCTTGACTCTCCACTTAGAGACTACACAAAAAGTCTCATCGCAACATCTAGATGTTCTACATTAAAATTTTCAACAAATGTGCAGAATAAGGGCAAGTGTTGTTCTGCAGTTATTTCATCTTCACCAGTAAATCTAGGGAGCAACTTGAGATACTCCTGAGGCATTGCATTCATTGGTTGGGGTAGATTTAATGGTGCATATCTATTCATCAAGAAAGCAGGGGCTGCCATGTTTATGCCCTGTTTGACTGCTCCTTGAGCGGGGGTAAAATGGATACCAGTTGTAGGTGGGGATGAATGAGGTGGAGCAACTGATATAGGGATAGGTGTATGAACAATAGCAGAAGAACCGGAAACTGTATGAGTTGAGTTTATGTAAGAAGAAATGATACAAACTCAAAAGATTGTTCTTCTAACGTTGGTTCTTGGAAATGAATGGGTGAAGGTGAGGATTTTTTTCCAAGAAAATGAGTTTCCGAGAAATATCCTTGGATGAAAATGTATGTGAACTGCTGCCTGGTGCAAGCAGTGTGGCATCATCAGGTGTAGAAAATATTTTTGTTTTCTGGCCCTTCTTTGAAACTACCTTTTCTGGATCAGACAAAATAGGAGCTTTTTGCTGAGAGGTATCTGACCTTGTGTGAGGCTTCTTAGGAGCCAGAAATATTTTAAAGAAGCACAGCTTAGTATTTCCTCCTCTCTGAACAACCAAAGGAAATATGAACAAAACCTAGGGAAAACTTCGAATCTTCATTCCCCGGCAACAGCGCCAATTAATGTTGTACCTTAAGAGACAATCCCTTAGCTGTGATAAGGAATCAGTGCTTAAGACATCTATCTGATTATGTCACGAATGTATATATTTGTCTTTGTCTTATCAACCCTCAAATATTAAAGATCAAACCCTTAAATATCAAATATATGAACATTATGCAATGCATCTTTAGCCAATGTTGAACGAAAGAATCAGAAGAAATAGACGGGAGAACTTCAAACTAATATGTTGTTTTATACAGAAAATACCATTCAAAATCCTGAAGAAGTATATGAAGCAATAGTTAAAACAGAGGAGCGCAAATTAAGGTTTTTTAACTCTGAAATACATAAGTATAAAGAGGCCGACCCCAAACGCATTACCCTTCCCTAGGAAACCGTACACCTTGCTTGTAAAGCAAGCAAACCCTAGATTTGAATATTCCCATAGGAAAGGGTCATTGGATCCACTTCATATATATTACATTGAACCATCATTCATAAGTGTTTCCCTATATACCGGGTCTCCTCCCATCGGTGAAAGTCTGTAAAGAGTAGGGAACTTTAGCTAAGGTGATAGTGGGCTCCACTATTTCCCTTGACCTAGCAGTTGCCCCTTTAGGATCCCCTTCTAGGACTCCTGCTAGTTTGAGTGGTAACAGGACCATCATTCAATTTCATAACCTCAAGGAAACACAAACAAATAAATAACAAGGTAAAATCATCGATGTAAATTATGAACTATACAATATTGCACATCGATATTGGCGTATCAATCGATCTAATAATAATCTCATGGCGTGATCAGCAAAACTGGTAGGACAGAACTTAAACAAATGATATTCTTTAGTATCCTGTATCAATCTACCAACCACAAATCAAAACTGAAACTGAATTACATATTGACCTTGTTATGTCCAATCGAACAATAATAGCAAGATAATTGTATTAATGCCACTTTGCCAAATGAATGACCAAAAGGATGGTTGATGGGACTGAATAAGAAAAGTACAATCGGAGATAATCACCAACAGTAATGCCAAAGGCTACTACTCCAAAAGCATGAAGCAAACAAAACTAACAGATACATGAGAAATGCAAGACAAAACCAGGTGTTAATGACATTGCCTTAAATTGGTCTTCAAATAAGAGGGATTGAAACAGCAGTGAAATACAATTAGTGCTCAGGGTTAAGTTCCTATATAAAGACCATGTAAAATTTGACCTGCATTAACATCCACAACCTAACTGCTCTCAACATAATTAGCACTCTCAGGCTCTAGTTCGTCTTTAGGGCCTATAATTGTTAGCAACAATTACAAACTTGCTACTGAAAGCTATGCTGGGTATGGTTTACAAAATGGGTTAAGGGTATCAGGCACACCAGTTTTAAAACTTTAGGAAATGGGAAATGGTACATGCACACATATTAATTAATCATAAATATTAGAAAACAACTGTTGTTTACATAAATGGCAATCCAAATTTATACTATCCATCTGTTTTTTCCATATTGTTGTTCTGTCTTTTTCATTGTTGCACTTTAGTGTGAACCCCATGCCAGTTGGGAAAAAATAAATATAAAATCATTTTTCAGAAGCCAGAAGGGCCTGTTCCATAAAGGAAACTGCTGAAAAATATCCCAGAATTTTTCCCGAAAGTTTTCATACAGGAAACAGCCAGAAAATATTTCCAGAGTTTAACACAAGTTCAATAGTAGTTTCATACTGGAAAACTCTATAGGTTAGGAATATGTGGGTCATATGTTTTGGTTAACAAAGATAAGAAATGCCATTGACATTCAAATCTCATGTCCTGCTTTTTTCCATGTATCTATGTCTCTTTGGTGTTATAGATAAAAATTGAAGACTGCTGTAGATATCAACCATATTATAAATGTTTTAATTTATCACAACCAATATATTTTGATTTTCACCCAGGGAATAAAACCATATGTACTCCAACTGTCTCACTTGCAATTGCTTTAGGCACTTGAGAAAACAAACTCATGGCTAATTATTGCAATTTGTGATGTGTGTTGTTCATCAGGCTGTTCCTCGCGAGGGAACAACATCAAGGTACACTCTACGGAGGATTTGGAAAACCTCCCCACTTTAGGCCCCAAGCTGGGCATCATTTGATGCCTGCCATACTTAATTCTTTGGACCCTCACAAATCAATACTTATAGTCTTCATCAACATTGCCATCTAGCGCTGGCTTAATGCTTATATGCTTGAGGTTTGGCTGCTTCAAATAACAATGGTATGAAGTGACACCAAGTTTTGAAGGATCATTTAGACCAAGTTGATTTGCAATCCCTGTTAACAGCATTATCATATGGGATCTATGATAATCCCTCTTTGGGATCTATATTGATGAGTTGAGTCCTTCCTCCATGAACACATCAAGGAGGATGATTCATCTGTAAACTGGATTGTATAGTCCACTGAACAGTTCGTCTCATAGATCTGATAAAATTATACTGAAAATCTGAACTCTATACCATTAGGTTTATTTTCCTTAGACTTGTGGATTTGTCAAGTTATTGTTTTTATGCATGTAATATAGAAAATGCAGAAAATATGGAACAGAAGAAAATGCAATCACTCACAATCATAATAACACAAGATATGACCTGGGAAATTCTTTCAAGAGGAAACCCAATTGGAAGGTGAGGCTACTTTACCATCTCTTTCTATGAATGAAAATGAATACAAGTCCAAATAAGTGAGACTTGTCGCTAGTGGGCTGCTACAATGCACAAACTCTCTCTGTTTGCTCTCTCCCTATCCACTCTTAGTGACTCTTCTCATCTATGGAACAAAATGCACTCAAATAGAACAGAATCTCCTTTCCTCCTAGTGATCCATCTATAACACAGCCCGATAGCCTAGTGGTTAAGTTTGACACCAACTCTTAAATAGAGTTACAACATCAACTCTTCTAAGGACTTCCTCATCATGATCATGCGGCTAGCCCCTTTTCCATGAATTATGGCAGTTGATGTGGCATTCTCTCGAATCATGGTGGTCAAAACAGAAAAGTCAACTTCCGTGTGACATAACTTTTGCATACGGACTCCGATTAAGGCGATTCTTGCGTCGTTGGAAAGATATATGTGTGCAGGAAAGCGCTAAGGGGTGGCATGCCTAAGCGGAAAAGTTTTAAACCCAAAAAATGTAGTTGGATGCTTTAAACTGCTTTCGAAAGGTTTAAGACCCCAATTTGCCAAAGTGGGACCAACCGGTAAAAATGGTCCTGTGAACTAATTCCTCAACTTTTTCCACTATAAAAGCATCAAGATGGATAACAAATAATATAATAATCCATTCCGGATCATGCCTCCCCAATTTGGAAGGCATTTGGCCCCCAAAAGCTTCTACTGAATAACTAGAGGAAATTTTTCCTCCACATTCTCTCAAGTGTACCATTTAGCCTTGCATGGAAGCTATCCTTTCAACCTCATTTGCCAGAGGTCATGTTGCCCCTGTCATGTAGTTTTTGACCTCTTCTGCAAAATATGTATCCTCTGTCAACTCTTCCTGAGCATCTGGTGCTAAATCCTCTACAGAAGGTAGGACTCTAGCAAGGAGACCCATAGAGTTTCAAACTTTCAGATTCTCTACATTCACCACAGAGTAAATGCGCATCAATGGGGGTAGACTGAGTCTATAGGAGTTATCTCCCACCTTCTCTAGTATCTCAAAGGGACCATATTCGCATTTTTCTTCACTTCGAAGGGTTGCTACAAGTTTGGTAGTGCTAGAACCAATGCTTGATCGATCTTATTCTTTAACTCCTCAAAGGCCCTTTGTTGACCCTTTCCCCACTAGAAATTTTTGCCACTCACTATTATAGCGTGAAGTGATGTTGCTGCTAAAAATGAGCCTATGAATTCCTCCTGTGCTGCCACAGTGAAACATTAGTAGGCACGGGCCACTTCATGATGGCTTCCATCTTGGTGGGATCTGTCTTCACCTCTCCTCCACCTATCATACACCCTGGAAACGCCAAAGATTGTTGTGCAGACTCACACTTTTTGAGATTTGTCAGTAGTTGGTGCTTAATGTCTCTAGTGTGAAAACTTCTAAAGAGAAATCCTACTGCAATGTCTTGATTTACTTTTCCTACTTGAATTAAATTACAAGTTAATTTTCTGAATTATTCAGTAAAATCAGCAAAGTAAACACAACTACAGCCTACACATTTACTGAACATCACGCACACATGACAAAGTGACACAAATTTTTCGGACTAATGTCCCCGGCAAAACCCAATGCGGGAAAGCCGGTGCAGCTACCTCTCAAGGGTTTTATTATTATACAAAATCTAAATACAACAATATCTGGGCACCAAAATGGTTCGCCCTACAAAGAAATTACACGGCAGTAGTACCTCTTTCACTCGGAGACAGAAAATATGGTTGATTCACACCCTCAAACGGGATTTATAGAACTCAAGCGCTTTCTGGCCCACCGAAAACCCCAGCGCTATCCCTCAACCCTCTGCGTCAACCTCACTGGCCTGTGTCAGCCTCTGCGCTGCCCTAGATGGGCCTGCGTCAGCCTCTTAGGGCTTACGCTGCCCTGGCTGGGCCCGTGTCTTGTTGTTGCCTCTGCGCTGCCTTTTGCGTGGCTCTGGCTAAACTGCGTAATTTTGGCTGCCCTTTGCGTGCTTGGTACACTACCCCTCTGTCGTTGTTGTATTCTTGGCCTCGAATCAGAACATCCCTTGCCAATCTCTGCCCCTCACTACACTGCAAACTCGCTTCAAAATTCTTAGCAAACCACGCCCTAGAATTTCGACTTAGCTTTAGTGCTCTGCCAATGTGTGTGTTCTCCAACTGACCCCAAGCCCTTCTCTTATGCTTTTCTCGTTGGCAACCAACGACCGTGATCTAATCTCTAATCAATGGCTAAGACTAGAAGTTGCTTGATCCACGTCACTTAGAACATTCTCATCACATGTTTAATTTAATTCACTTTAATCTTTTAATTTTCCTAAGTTAGACTTAGGGTCCTTAAATTAAAATATTAATTATTTGTATAACTATCAAACAGATGGAATTTCTCCAAGCGCTTTATGGGTCTTGGAGATCCCATGTACTCCAGCTCCTCAAAAAATTTCGGAGCTAGAGCACATCCGATGCTACCCCAAAATCTCAGCACTCCCTCTTAGCGAGGAGTGTGCTCTAGCACCATACTGAAGCATTGCCCTGATCTCTAACATCGGTCCCCACGTTGATGCTTGGCTTGCTGCCCTCCATCACTGCGCAGCTGCTGCTCTCTGTATTGCTGGCCATGACTCTGCCATAGTCACTGCCACATTTGTACTGCACCTCCGTCTCAAATTGTTGTATTGTGCTGCCAATTGTTGCACTGCAACTCAGTTGTTGAGAAGTAAGCAACTGAAGGACCCCTGCCCAATCACTAACAGACAAGTCAATCGGGCTGCATCTCATCACTGAAACTCCCTTGGCTGTTGCGCTGCGTTGTCCTCCTGAAGCCACTGCGCTGCTACAGCACTGCACTACGTAAGCACTGCCCCTCTGCGTTGTTAATTCTATGCTATTGTTGCCTCTGCACTGCGTTTCTCCCATCTATAGTGTCCCAGCACCACCCTCCGCTTCACTGTGATCTCCTGCACCCACTGCTCCACTTGTCCTACTACCGTCCTAAGGCTCCCGTAGCTCATATGTGATCCAAGAGTTGGGCACCTCAAGGATCCTGCCTTCCATCTGTAGTTTCTCTACAGATCAATATCGCCCCATCTCTTCTCTTAAGGTTCATGAGCACTCATGGCTACATCATCATCAGAGCCATCGTCTTCTTTAGCTGTCGCAGCCTTGGAATCAGCTTCCTTATCCTTCTTCCTTAGAGGACAAGTGGTGGCGAAGTGTCCAAGTTCACCACACCTGAAGCATCAAATCTTCGATAGATCTCTCTTCTTCTTCCCTTGCTGCTTCTTAGATGCAAGGGTTGCATCTTCCTCTTCCTCCTTCACTTTGCTGGATCCGATGTTGTTTTGTCTCTAGGACATCCGGCAGATTTCCTCTTGTTGGAGGATAACCCACATGTCGTCCCAGCTTGGAAGGTCTTGTCCGCGCAAGATGCTTTGGACAAACGTTTCCCATTCATCTGAGACTGCATTTAGATCAGTCCTCACCGTGACATTCATCCTCCACTTTAACCCCCATGGAAATCAGCTGATCCTGAATCAACTGCAACCTAAAGAGGAAAGGATCGATTTCCTCTCCCTTATTCATCACGAATAACCTCATCTGGTTCTCCAAAAGCATCTTCTTCTGGACAGATTTTCCTTGATACATTGTGGTCAAACCTGTCCACATAGCATTAGCCATCTACTTGTCGGCAATGGGTGGGACCACATGATCCTTGACCCTATCCATGATAAAGCGCTTAGCATGCGCCTCCGCTTCATTATGCTTCGCGAGAAGAGCAACGTCAATTGGTGTAGCCAAGACGTTCTTTGCATGTTCCTGAAGTGTGTATGCCTCCAGGACCGTCAGGATTCTGGCCTTCCAAATAGCAAAGTTGTACAAGCCGTCCAACCTATCCTGATCGCGCAGTCCGTAGAGCGCCATCTAGTGTCCTTGGCGAAAAGGCACCCTCTATAGTAACTGCTCCGTCTGACAACCGATTTCCCTCCTCGGAAATCTGCCAAATCACTTGGATCAGCCCTCTTCGATCACCCTCCTGATTGATCCTCAGATTTCTTTGCCAAAAAATCTGATGAGCGGTTGTTCTCCTCCCGCTCTTTGTCAACTTAGCTAGGCATTGTTCTGCACCAACAAAACTTGTGCCACACCAGCAACTTCTGAAAACCGGAAGCTACACTTCCAACCCCGGCAAACTGCACAAGTGTCACTGCAAACTGGACTGCGTCACCCTCTAAGGTATGCTTCAGCCACTGCGTCACCTCAGCATGCCTCTGACCAGCACTATGTCACCCTTATTGGTGTTGCGTCAGCCTCTGCGTAAGCAACGCTGGCTCTGCGTCAACCTCTACGTGAGCAGATTGGCTTTGCGTCTCTCTCAGCTGGGTCTGCATCCGTCTTGATGTTGCGCTGCCTTCTCTGGTCTATGCTACTTCAGCTGCCCTTCATGCAGCAAAAATTCTTCAGCCGCTTCGCTGGTGATTCAGCTTGATCTGCAATGCTCTAATACCATGTTAAATTTTCTAAATAGAAATCCTACTGCAGTGTCTTGATTTACTTTTCCTACTTGAATTAAATTACAAGTTAATTTTCTGAATTAGTCAGTAAAATCAGCAAAAACAACTACAACTTACACATTTACAGATCATTTACTGAACATCATGCACACATGACAAACTGACACATTTTTCAGACAAATGTCCCTGGAAAAAACCAACGCGGGAAAACCGGTGCAGCTAGCTTTAGAGGGTTTTATTATTATGCAGAATCTAAATACAACAATATCTGGGCACCAAAATGGTTCGCCCTACAGAGAAATTACACGACAGTAGTACCTCTATCACTCGAAGACAAAAAATATGGCCGATTCACACCCTCAAACGGGATTTACAGAACTCGAGCCCTTTCTGACCCACCGGAAACCCCAGCGTTGTCTGTTAGCCTCACTGGCCTGCGTCAACCTCTGAGTTGCCCTGGATGGGCCTGTGTCAACCTCTCAGAGCTTACGCTGCCTCTGCGCTGCCTTCTGCGTGGCTCTAGCTGAACTACGTATTTCTGGCTGGCCTTTGCGCTGCCTGGCACACTGCCTCTTTGTCGTTGTTGTATTCTTGTCCTCGGATCAGAACATCCCTTGCCAATCTCTGCCCCTCACTGCATTGCAAACTCGCTTCAAAATTCTTAGCAAACCATGCCCTAGAATTTCGGCATAGCTTCAGTGCTCTGCCAATGTGTGTGTTCTCCAACTGACCCCAAGCCCTTCTCTTATACTTTTCTCGTTGGCAAACCAACGGTCGTGATCTAATCTCTAATCAACGGTTAAGATTAGAAATTGCTTGATCCACGTCCCTTAGAACATTCTCATCACATGTTTAATTTAATTCACTTTAATCTTTTAATTTTCCTAAGTTAGACTTTGGGTCCTTAATTAAAAAGAATAATTATTTGAATAAGTATCAAACCAGATGGAATTTCTCCAAACGCTTTTTGGGTCTTGGAGATCTCATGTACTCCAGCTCCTCCACAAAATTTTGGAGCTAGAGCACATCCGATGATACCCCAAAATCTCAGCATCTAGCACCCGCATCAAATGTGAGACGTGCACCTCCCAAAAAGCATTTTATAACAGTATATCACCCAAATAGACTAACAAAAGGAACTATAAAAGGGCACAGTATATCACTCATTAACATCATAAACATAGTTGGTGCATTGCATAGGCCAAACCGCACGATTAACCACTCATACAAACCTTACCTAGTTTTGAAGGTGGTCTTCCAGATATCTTCTTCTCTGACCCGAACCTAGTCATATCCTGACTTTAAGTCTAGCTTGGTGAAGTATTTGACTTGCTACAACTAATCTAGTAGATCATCTATGCTGAGTATGGGATACCTATTCTTGAGCATAATTTTGTTTAAAACCGTGTAATCAATACACATATGCCAAGTCTCATCCTTCTTTGGCACATTGATGATGGGTGACCCACATGGTGAGGTATTGGCCAAATGACACCTTGTTCCAGTAGCTATTGCAACCACTTCTCCGCCTCGCTTCTATAACAGATTGCTTGTACAACCCAATGTTTGGCAATAGGGGAGTGTGATAACAGTTGGATCTTGTGCTCCACTTCCCTCTTGGGAAGTAGCCTTTAGGCTTCTTGGAACACACCCCTATATGTTTGTAGAAACTCTTCTAGTTGGTTTTTTGTTCCTTAATACACCTCTCACTGACTCTTCTACAGAAAATTTTCTCTTAAAAATAGTAAAACACACCTCTTGTTAGAACTAATTAGTTTCTTGGCTTGGTCGAAACTTACCAACGAAATAATGGACTTGCCCTTGTGCGCATTGATGGTGAGAGATTTTCCATCCTTGATGAGGCAGTATTGGTTGGCTTTCAACATGAAGATTGCATCATGCATGTTCATATAGGGACTTACAAACATCACTCCACATTCATCAAGGAGAACTACATCTAGTTCTACTTCAGTACTGGTTGGCTCTCCACATGAAGATTGCATCATGCATGTACATATAGGGACTTACAAACATCACTCCACATACATCAAGGAGAACTACATCTAGTTCTACTTCATCAACACTGTTAGAAAATTTGATTTTGCATTGTTTGGTTACCTCTATTTCCACATCCTTATTTACCCATCCCAATGGATATGAGCTTGGATGATAATGAACTTTCAATCCCAATTTGTTGACCAACTCTGCTTTAATGAGATTCACTTGTGATCTTAAGTCAAACGCATCTTTTTTTGTCTTCTTGACCTGTATCTTTATATGAAAGAATATGGTCATTTCCCTCTCTTCTTATTGCTGAAGGCTACTCAAATTCATCACATTCTGCATTGATGTACAAACAATCTTCACATCCATGTTTGAGCTACTTTCCACCTAGTTGCTTGAATCAGTGGCCAGGACATTTTTCTTCTTAGCATCTTTCTTTTAGTTGTTTGGCTTGATCTTTGGATGCAACTTCCAACATTTCTCCTTTGTATGATCGTCAATGTTGCAGTGGTTGTAGTTGTTGGGATCTTCGCACTGATGTGTTTTGGTTGTTGTCTTTTTGTCTTTTCTCGCTTTCCACTTCTTCCCCTACTTAGAAGTGTCCCTGTGTTCCTCTTGCTTCGACCCACTTGATTGTCCTTTGTTTCAACTTATGTTCTCCAAGTATTGTGCTTGTACAAGCATCATCCACTGATCTAGGTTTGAACAACATCACTTGCTTCCACAAATGGCTATGTAGACCAAGCATATACTTTGACGAGTACATCCTTGTTATTTGTGGAGATACCCAGCATTATGGCCATCTTTCTAAATTTTGTGATGTACTCCTATACACTCTACCCCAACTTCTGCCTAATGTAATGCCATTGAACCCACCGGTCCTTTACATACCAAATATAATAAAACATTGAATTTATAAGTGTTTTGATGTAACAACCCCCTCCTAATCCTCACCATAACACTGATTAAGAGGAGGTGGTTACTATGATGACCCAAGATCCAAGGTGTCGTTATAGAAATGGCGTCTAAAAATTTCGATCTTTTCAACTTACTTGAAACCATAGTTTGACATAAACATTGTGTTTGTCTTGTTGAGAAGATTCCGGTGATTCAAAACTTTACCTCAATTCAGCCTTCGGATCATGAAATGTGACCATTGAGGTTTTCACGAATCAGAGAGCGCCACCAGTAGCTTTTTTTCTTTTCTTGTACACACACCAGATCATACAGTTCAAATAAGCACCACAAGCACCAAGTGCCTTCTCTTCTCTTTGACCACGTACAAACTAGATCGATTGCCAAGCCCGGCAAGCACCAAGTGCCTTCTCTTCTCTTTGACCACGTACACACTAGATCAGTTTCCAACCCCTGCAAGCACCTAGTGCCTTCTCTTTGATTGCATACACACACTAGATCAGTTGCCAACCCGACAAGCATCCAGTGCCTTCTCTTCTCTTATCTTTGATTTCAAATTTACTAAGTGGCTCATCGGCCCCAAGGCAAGCACTTAGTAACAAATAAATATAAATAGCCAAATCGTTCCTGCGAATATGGGCACTACCCAACCAGGTAGTTTTTTGTTGAAAGGAATATAGGTGTATTCCACACCTTTGTAAGCCCAGACAATCTCATACTTGCCTGCCCCAAAACATTACACAACACATGGACGTATACACAGTGTACCATAGCACCTACACATACACATAGGATACATACAACAAATACACAAGTACAACACAACACACATAGCACAGAACAACGTGTACACAACAACATTGAAAATCCAAAGACCTCATCGTCTCCTTCCACAAACACCAAGCAACACTGCCTCTAGTGTCTTTCTCACGCTTCGTTGCGGGCATCGACGATTCAAATCTAGGATATGATGTTTATTCAAGCTTGTCCCAAAATGTCGCAGATCACAGTGCTTTCGTTATGTTGATATATCCTTCAGCTTTCCCTGTTCATAACATAAACATGGGCATAACTTATGAATCAACTTCATATGATGTTACAATCATAGATCAGGCAGAGGGCTATTTTGCCCACTTGGTTCCTTATAAACCCAAGAATCTTACATGCCATTTATATTTGCATTAAATGAATTTAAACCATCATTCATCAACAAGAATGACTTTAGATGAAGCCTGTCAGTCACAAGGCATTCACGTATGTATATAATGGATATCTCACAAATATATATATTTGTGTGTGTGTGTGTGTGTGTGTGTGTCGAGTTAAGGTCAGAGAACTTCCTTTGCATCATTCTCTATGGACTAACCATCCACTTGGCCATCATTGTTGTTGTTCACTCAATCATAGGCGTCAAGACATTGACTTACGTCAAATAAAACCAAGGTTTAGATAAAACTTTGTTTTCACCTATGTTGCTATCATGTCCAGGAGTACTCTCCAATATGGTTCTACATTGGCCCTTTTCCAACCCACATGCCCAGCGTGAAGTTCCTCGTTGCCTGGAACTTGCTTAGCTGATCATTATTCATGTCCATTACATGCGGCCCTCTTCAATTCTCTTTCACCAAAGCCTCGTGCCCTCCCTACCACCTTCAATCGATTTGACTCAAGGCCTCCCTACCACCTTCAATCGATTTGACTCAAGGCCCTAAGCCCCAAGTATGTAAATCAAAGGCCTATCATAAAATCAATTGGCAATGCAAGAGGAAACACCGCAAAAGAATAAAATCCATGATTGCAATCATAGAGAAAACCACACACAAAACAGTATGCTCACGCATAAATCTAAAATTAAAATGATGTTAGTCATGAAAACGATAAATTAAAACCACCACTTATAGGCATTAACATTAAAATAGTCAAAAGTTAAATTTTATTTTCTTGAATCTAACGTTCATGGCACATCCAGCCATCATACAAATGTGCATATGTATACATGTATATAATGCATATTCATATACCAAAATCAGTTCAACACTTCTTTACAAGACTCACAGTAATCTTGAAGTCTTACATTCCCCAAAAGTTCACATGGGGTCCTTTCAACACACACACACACACACACATATATATATACATATATATGTCAAGGAGCTTGAGGGAGTGCCCTCTCCTCCAAAGCCTCGTGGCCTCCCTACCACCTTTAACTCAAGGCCCTAAGCCCCAAGTATGTAAATCAAAGCCCTGTCATAAAATCAATTAGCAATGCAAGAGGTAACACCGCAAAAGAATAAAATCCATGATTGCAATCATAGAGAAAACCACACACAAAACAGCATGCTCATGTATAAATCTAAAATTAAAATGATGTTAGTCATGAAAACGATAAATTAAAACCACCACTTATAGGCATTAACATTAAAACAACCAAAAGTTAAATTTTATCTTCTTGAATCTAACGTTCATGGCACATCCAGCCATTATAAAAATGTGCATATGTATACATGTATATAATGCATATTCATATACCAAAATCAGTTCAACACTTCTTTACAAGACTCACAGCAATCTTGAAGTCTTACATTCCCCAAAAGTTCACATGGGGTCCTTTCAACACACACACGCATATATATATATACATATATATATGTCAAGAAGCTTGAGGGAGTGCCCTCTCCTCCTTCTCAACATCCTACATCGTTGATGCATGTCCCTGTGGCTCATAGGGGCTAATTTCTTTCTTCTTCTGCCTGCAGGGATAATCCTTTTTCAAATGCTCCTCTCCACAGCATCAACAAGAAATTATCCTCTTCCCCTATCCAGCCTCACGAGGCCTCTTCCTGCCACTCTCGTTTTTCCTTTTTGAGGATGCAACTTGATATGCTTCTCACAACTGTTTTTGCAGTTCAACATGCCACTTGGCCATCTCTTGCTATTTCCAGGTGAGCTTTCTAAGTTTTGTGCTGCAAATCTTCAATTCGTCTTCCAAGTCCTTGAGCTCAACCTCCAAATTCCTAAAGGTTTTATTCCTTTGGAGGGATGTCCCTCTTTCTCGTTCTTGATGGACTTTGTCTATATCCTATTGCACCATGCCACGATACATGTTTCCTTTCACTGCTATTGATTCTTGCTATGTGTTAACATGCACACTCAGCTATTAGTGCATTAATAAATATATACATATATATCAGTTGCCTTGCCTTGCTATATCCAGCACGCTTCTATTATTTTTTTCATGGGGCTATACTAATCTTTGCTTTGATAGTTGCATTTCATTATTAACACATTAATTTCACCCGATAGCATCATAACATTACTCAAATTTACATTATTATTATTCATCAGCATATGCAACTATGTAGAAAGAACAATAACATGATCATCAATGCAGCGGAACATAAAGGAACATAGGAAGAAAAGCATGCACACATAGAGACACCAGGATTGGTCGGAGACGAGGGCAAAACGCACTATGGGGAAAACCCTTGCAAATTCTTCTTCTAGTAGATTGTCATCAAATGATTCAACAAAAGAGAGTACAATGAGCCCAAATACATAAGTAATAATCAAAGTCAAAGTTTTGACTTGTTCAACAAATCTACCAACCAATATCTAAAATATGTGCCAATAGTCAAAATAATGCAATCAAAGATTCCCGCGCACTTCTTGTTCACCCTTCGCAGTTCTTGTTCAACCTACGCAGCTTTTTGTTCACCCTTCGAATTTCATGTTCACTATTCACAATTTCTATTCACCCTGCGTAGTTCTTGTTCACCCTTCGCAGTTCTTGTTCACCCTACGCAGTTCCTGTTCACCCTTCGATTCTAGATAGAAGAAAACTCCAAAAGAAGAAGAAATGATGTGTGATGATGATGTCCAAATGAGCTTGAAGTCACTTGTATTTATAGGCTTCCATGGTTGTCCAATTTGCTTTAGGGCCGACCTTGTCCAAATGTGCATATGTGGGCTTTCCTTCATAAGTACATTTTCCCTTATCCGATTTCAGTGATCTTTAGGTCGATTTTGGTCCTCTCGAAAAGAGGAATTCAATGCAAACGTCATTTTTGTCATTTGAGCTGCCGATAGTGGAATTTGACCACAGTTGCTTAAATTTAACACTCCCTCTCAACTAGGGAGAATTCCACTGGCTAATATCTGACCACTGATCAACATGACATATGTCCCATCTCAAGTATCTCATCGTCCCAAATCATCAATGTGCATCACTTACTAATTTATGCTTACTTGATTGTCCCTGCTCATATGCTGATTATTCTTGAATCTAGAAGAAGAAGAATTTGCTACCAGAGGGGAGCTTAAGCTACCACCCTCTATTCATTGGGCTATAGCCTGGAACCTTTACCAGTAGGATACTACCCGGAATTTCTGTCAACGGGCTACTACTTGGAATCTTCATCAGTGGGCTACTACCCGGAATATCAGCCGACAAGCTACTACCCAGAAATTTGTCATAAGGCTACTGCTTGGAAATATATCAACGGGCTACTACCCGGACTATCGATGGGGAGTCAGATCTACGACCCGCATCATCATCAAAGAGCATATCATCAAGGAGCACAACTCAACCTGAAATCACATCGAGGAGCCACTACTCATCATCAAGGAGCACAACTCAACCTGAAATCACATCGAGGAGCCACTACTCATCCTAAATCTCATGGGGGAGCTACAACTACGACCCCATATCGAGCAATAGGTGACATAGGGGAGCTACTACTCAACCCATCCTATTGCCTACTGATCTTCCCACCAATGACCCTGAATAGGCATGTGGTAGAACACCTGCATCATAATCTCGCTTGGATGAGGTACCTAACTTACCAAGAGGTAAGGATCACACGCCTTCGAGCCTCCTCATCAGTTGGCCAAACGGAGAGGGATAATCCCAACAAGCCCATCTTGTGGGTATGATGCCAATTGGGTTATACTCTGCAATGACCAAGATAGGGTGAGCTACTACTCCAACCCTGAGGGTAACAGATAGGGGTAACACCCTATTGCTCAGAGTTCCCTCAACCCCAAGAGCCCTCTGACTCATTTCCTCACCCTGGGAGCTCAAACAGGGGAGAAGAATATGGCTCAGTGTCCTCGATCAGCATTGCTCTCATCATACTCATGTCATCATACTTGTATCAGGTAATCATCATGTATCAGTAGCAGTTGTATACAGGACATCAAATCAAATATCATGTCAGAACACAAATAATCATATAAATCACAAAATCATACCATAAGGAGGTGCCAATCACAAGCCTAAGCTTGTCTCGAACAGTTGCACTGTCTAAATATATGAGAGTATCTTGGTCCTAACCATATGTATGGGATTCTCTTCCACCCTATGCCATCACAATGTATCCATGTCATATCCAAATCATGCTCAGACAGCGCTCTAACGAGCTTCTTCATCCTGCTCATTGCTAGTCATGCTAGCAACATCATACTCAACCTCAGTCGTGCTACGAACCTCTCATCATGGAATATCTCATACTCGGGAAGCACTCATATGTGCTCATCTCATCACTAATCAACATCAGCATATCCTATAGTCAAATATCATAGGTCGAAAATCATAGACCATGAATAGATCATCTCATGCAAACATCTCGAAAGATTCTCGGTGGCAACTTAATGCGAATGAAGCGACTCAATCATGGGTCGCCTCAGGTTCTATGCACATCATTGTATATGTTATCACTAAGTTGGAACCAGTTGGGTTGTTCAAATGTCAACCTAGCACAACTATTTCAAACCACTTTGGATTGGCAGATAGCCCTTCAAATCAAAGAGGGTTCTCTCAAAGGAAAAATGAAGTACTCAAGATACAACTTTTTATTGCAGATGGCTAAATCTTTTTGTGTTTTAAGTGATTTTGTAGGTGGAAGAGGGTATGAAGGCTACCATTGGGCATGGAGTCAGCTAAGGGACTTCAATTGATAGCAAATGCATCCATGGAAACCGATGCAAATGGGCTTAAAAAATAACTTTTACAGCAAGAACATATTACATAAAGGAAATTGGAGGATAAAAATTATGAATTCCAAGTAATCACAATACTATGATGTTGATAACAATATACAAAATAGAAAGACACAAACACATAAGCTCCAAAAGATTCTCAGGTTTTGAAAGACAACTGTTGCAAACAGTATATTAGCTTGGTAAAGAAAATTTACATAATAGCCTTCTCATCAACCTACAAAGTGAAAAAGTCCACCATATATAGAGTGAGGCTTTCATACAATGGTCTGCCACCTGGGCCAGCCTCGAATTCCTACTTAAGAGACCTATTTCTAATCGAATTACATCACTTGGAGAATTTCTAGGGATATTTTCTGTTTGGCAGAGTTTGAATACAAAAAGGACTCTTCTTTCATTAAATAGCTCAACAAATTCTTTTAATAACCCTTATCAAACGCAACCAACTGATTTTCTGAATGTGTTGGACTGCTGATGTGTCATCATGCCATGTGGATGTTGAGTTGAACCTCCACCAAGTCAAATTTTAAAATTTCTACACAAATCTGGCTAGGAAATATTCTGTAAAATAGGCCTCAAAGCTGAGTGCGTATTTTCCAAACCATGATGGTTGTGCAAAAACTGAGAGAGGTTTTTGTAGATGGGCTCGTGCCGATGAAAAACCTCCTTCAGATTTCCAAAATTTCTTTCCATTTGGTCAGAAAGTGAGCTTGAAGTTGACTATCTAAACAGTCATTTCCAGAAATTCGGTAGCAAATACCAAAATCAACCCTATGCATATTATTTGACTTTTCTGACTGTTCCAGGGTCTTCCTTGAGGTTAATGGGTTAAACATGTGCCTTGAGCCTTCTTGTTTCTAAACTTTTAGTGGGTGTTTACCTCCATGGAAAGCTACAGCAACTTTCGTAGCAAATTTCTATCTTTAGGCCTGGGAGTTGCTACGAAAGTGCCTAGAACTTGAGATTTTGCACTTTCTTTCTTCTATCACCTCCAAAACACTTGTAAAAGCTTATATATCCGTGTGTAATAGCATAAGACATACTATAGCCCAAAAATGTGTAATCTTACCCTATTTATGGAGCAGCATCATCATTAACAGTGATGAATTTTAGGCCTCTCTTCAAAAGTTCAGCTTGTATCATCTGCATTTGTGTTTCTAAGTCTTTGGCTTGATCCTGCAACCTTCTCCTCTCTCCTTGTAAACATATGTTCCACAGACCCTCCTTTATATTATTTCCTTCGAGCAGCCATGGCTCCAAGATGTATTGATCAGACCCTTCCTTAACACCTGCAAATATCTCAAGGGAAGCTAGACCAGCTATGACACTTACAGGCCTTTCCTAAAGACAACTTAACAAACCAACAAGACAACAGGGCTGAAACTATATATAGCAAGAGTAGCTCGTAAGGAGATGAGACCAAACTTGTGACAGCAAAGCTATTCGAAAGTGGAAAGGGAATGAAATGAGTATGCAGATGTGCATTGTGGGAATGGTAAATAAGGACAAAGAAGGACGCGTGTTTTTTTTTTTTTAAATTGGACCGTTACTAACAACTGCATATTTGCTATGGAAGTTTCAGGAAATTTCGTAGCAAATACTTTGTTTTTATAACTGGAGTTGTTGCGAAAGTGTGTAAAACTGTCAAACTCATAATTATGCCCAGATCAGCTCATGGGACATGAAACTTTCGATTTTCTCTTTATGATGACTCATACTAAGACCCATAATGACCCTGCAAAATAACTAAGAGACCTTTATACATGTAATTATTTTGAAAATCAAAAGACTTGAAAACCCTATTAAACCCTAACTAACCTACCCTAATTAACTCAAGACAAACCTAATGGTTATCATGGATAATAGTATATATACGAATGGATGTTCTAAACGGAACATCAATGCTTCAATCAGCTATCAGTTGCCAAGCCAGGTTCAACAACATTGAACTTCAATTCGGAGTGTCCAAGGATTTGTATTTCTATCTTCCAATACTTCTTTAATGCTTCAAAAGATATAGTATCTTCAAAAATCGATTAATCATGCCATGATACATCATGTCGAGCTTTAGAAACCATCTCCTTTTAACTTATATCATCAGAGGCTCTTTACCTAACAATAGTAGATCGTCAGTAACCAAGAACAAAATCAAATTCATACCTTGGGACACTTCTAAAGAGAAGGTTTGGATTAATACAACATCTTGGCTTCCACAAATATTTGTTAATGCGGACATATTTGGATCGGGGGAGCTTGCTTCATGCAATGCTCACTGCAACCACAACACTTTACCAAACCATCATTCCCAGCCTTTCATAAATCATTATTATGCAATCAAATCAACTTAATCCACTCATCAAAGTTTAGAAGCCAGATCAATCAAAAATCATAAATATCTTAGTGTCCGTTCATACGTCTAGGTGACAGGTAGAGCTTTCATCAAGTCAACACATCATTTATTATCATTTCAACAGGTTGTCATCAACCACGCAGTATCAATCTAGAATTTCATCAAGTCATTCCCATGATCATAATACAAGTCATAAGTCGTCACTATGCTCATATATCATTATCATCAAGACGAATCTTCAGTCTATGCTATCATAGTAAGGTCTATAGTCCAAGACATATCTCAAATATAGAGTCAAAGATCTAAGTCATTATTAGACATCATACAACTCATCTATATCGTACTGACCTACAAGCATAGAA